>JAAAWM010011277.1:0-70753 GCA_036873465.1 Thinopyrum obtusiflorum | reverse complement strand
CGTCTTTGGTCTAATGGGGGTACGTAGGTATATATAGGAGGAAGGAGCACGTCGGTGGAGCTCCGAGGGGCCCACGAGGCAGGGGGGCGCGCCCAGGGGGGCGCCCTCCACCCTTGTGACCTCCCCAGGGGGGGGGGGGGGGGGGGGCCCTCCACCCTCGTGACCTCCCCGGAAACTTCTTGGAGTAGGGTCCAAGTCTCCTGGATCACGTTCGGTGAGAAGATCACGTTCCCGAAGGTTTCATTCCGTTTGGACTCCGTTTGATATTCTGTTTCCTCGAAATACTGAAATAGGCAAAAAACAGCAATTCTGGGCTGGGCCTCCGGTTAATAGGTTAGTCCCAAAAATAATATAAAAGTTGAAAATAAAGCCCAATATAGTCCAAAACAGTAGATAAAGTAGCATGGAGCAATCAAAAATTATAGATACGTTGGAGACGTATCAGACATCCCCAAGCTTAATTCCTGCTCGTCCTCGAGTAGGTAAATGATAAAAAGAGAATTTTTGATGCGGAATGATACTTTGGCATAATTTCAATGTAAATCTTCTTAATCATGGTATGAATATTCAGATCCGAAAGGTTCAAGACAAAAGTTCATATTGACATAAAAATGATAATACTTCAAGCATACTAATCAAACAATTATGTCATCTCAAAATAACATGGCCAAAGGAAGTTCATCCCTACAAAATCATATAGTTAGGCTATGCTTCATTTTCGTCACACAAAGATGTTCCCAACTTCTATACCCCCGATGACAAGCCAAGCAATTGTTTCATACTCAAATAATCTCAAACTTTTTCAACCTTCACGCAATACATGAGCGCGAGCCATGGACATAGCACTATGGGTGGTATAGAATATGATGATGGGGATTGTGTGGAGAAGACAAAAAAGGAGAAAGTCTCACATCAACGAGGCTAATCAATGAGCTATGGAGATGCCTATCAATTGATGTTAATGCAAGGAGTAGGGACTGCCATGCAATGGATGCACTAGAGCTAAGAATGCTCAACAAAAGAAAACTAGTGGGTGTGCATCCAACTTGCTTGCTCATGAAGACCTAGGGCATTTTGAGGAAGCCCATCATTGGAATATACAAGCCAAGTTCTATAATGAAAAATTCCCACTAGTATGAATAAGACAACTTATGAGACTCACTATATGAAAATCATGGTGCTACTTTGAAGCACAATATATGAGACTCACTACATGAAGAACAAGGTGCTACTTTGAATCACAAGTGTGGAAAAAGAGATAGTAGCATTGCCCTTTTTATTTTCTCTTTTTTTGGGCCTTTCTTTTTTCTTTTTGGCCTTTCTCTCTTTTTTTGATTGGGCAATGCTCTAATAATGATGATCATCATACTTCTATTGATTAGGGGGGGGGGGGGGGGGGGGGGGGGGGGGGGGGGGGGGGGGGGGGGGGGGGGGGGGGGGGGGGGGGGGGGGGGGGGGGGGGGGGGGGGGGGGGGGGGGGGGGGGGGGGGGGGGGGGGGGGGGGGGGGGGGGGGGGGGGGGGGGGGGGGGGGGGGGGGGGGGGGGGGGGGGGGGGGGGGGGGGGGGGGGGGGGGGGGGGGGGGGGGGGGGGGGGGGGGGGGGGGGGGGGGGGGGGGGGGGGGGGGGGGGGGGGGGGGGGGGGGGGGGGGGGGGGGGGGGGGGGGGGGGGGGGGGGGGGGGGGGGGGGGGGGGGGGGGGGGGGGGGGGGGGGGGGGGGGGGGGGGGGGGGGGGGGGGGGGGGGGGGGGGGGGGGGGGGGGGGGGGGGGGGGGGGGGGGGGGGGGGGGGGGGGGGGGGGGGGGGGGGGGGGGGGGGGGGGGGGGGGGGGGGGGGGGGGGGGGGGGGGGGGGGGGGGGGGGGGGGGGGGGGGGGGGGGGGGGGGGGGGGGGGGGGGGGGGGGGGGGGGGGGGGGGGGGGGGGGGGGGGGGGGGGGGGGGGGGGGGGGGGGGGGGGGGGGGGGGGGGGGGGGGGGGGGGGGGGGGGGGGGGGGGGGGGGGGGGGGGGGGGGGGGGGGGGGGGGGGGGGGGGGGGGGGGGGGGGGGGGGGGGGGGGGGGGGGGGGGGGGGGGGGGGGGGGGGGGGGGGGGGGGGGGGGGGGGGGGGGGGGGGGGGGGGGGGGGGGGGGGGGGGGGGGGGGGGGGGGGGGGGGGGGGGGGGGGGGGGGGGGGGGGGGGGGGGGGGGGGGGGGGGGGGGGGGGGGGGGGGGGGGGGGGGGGGGGGGGGGGGGGGGGGGGGGGGGGGGGGGGGGGGGGGGGGGGGGGGGGGGGGGGGGGGGGGGGGGGGGGGGGGGGGGGGGGGGGGGGGGGGGGGGGGGGGGGGGGGGGGGGGGGGGGGGGGGGGGGGGGGGGGGGGGGGGGGGGGGGGGGGGGGGGGGGGGGGGGGGGGGGGGGGGGGGGGGGGGGGGGGGGGGGGGGGGGGGGGGGGGGGGGGGGGGGGGGGGGGGGGGGGGGGGGGGGGGGGGGGGGGGGGGGGGGGGGGGGGGGGGGGGGGGGGGGGGGGGGGGGGGGGGGGGGGGGGGGGGGGGGGGGGGGGGGGGGGGGGGGGGGGGGGGGGGGGGGGGGGGGGGGGGGGGGGGGGGGGGGGGGGGGGGGGGGGGGGGGGGGGGGGGGGGGGGGGGGGGGGGGGGGGGGGGGGGGGGGGGGGGGGGGGGGGGGGGGGGGGGGGGGGGGGGGGGGGGGGGGGGGGGGGGGGGGGGGGGGGGGGGGGGGGGGGGGGGGGGGGGGGGGGGGGGGGGGGGGGGGGGGGGGGGGGGGGGGGGGGGGGGGGGGGGGGGGGGGGGGGGGGGGGGGGGGGGGGGGGGGGGGGGGGGGGGGGGGGGGGGGGGGGGGGGGGGGGGGGGGGGGGGGGGGGGGGGGGGGGGGGGGGGGGGGGGGGGGGGGGGGGGGGGGGGGGGGGGGGGGGGGGGGGGGGGGGGGGGGGGGGGGGGGGGGGGGGGGGGGGGGGGGGGGGGGGGGGGGGGGGGGGGGGGGGGGGGGGGGGGGGGGGGGGGGGGGGGGGGGGGGGGGGGGGGGGGGGGGGGGGGGGGGGGGGGGGGGGGGGGGGGGGGGGGGGGGGGGGGGGGGGGGGGGGGGGGGGGGGGGGGGGGGGGGGGGGGGGGGGGGGGGGGGGGGGGGGGGGGGGGGGGGGGGGGGGGGGGGGGGGGGGGGGGGGGGGGGGGGGGGGGGGGGGGGGGGGGGGGGGGGGGGGGGGGGGGGGGGGGGGGGGGGGGGGGGGGGGGGGGGGGGGGGGGGGGGGGGGGGGGGGGGGGGGGGGGGGGGGGGGGGGGGGGGGGGGGGGGGGGGGGGGGGGGGGGGGGGGGGGGGGGGGGGGGGGGGGGGGGGGGGGGGGGGGGGGGGGGGGGGGGGGGGGGGGGGGGGGGGGGGGGGGGGGGGGGGGGGGGGGGGGGGGGGGGGGGGGGGGGGGGGGGGGGGGGGGGGGGGGGGGGGGGGGGGGGGGGGGGGGGGGGGGGGGGGGGGGGGGGGGGGGGGGGGGGGGGGGGGGGGGGGGGGGGGGGGGGGGGGGGGGGGGGGGGGGGGGGGGGGGGGGGGGGGGGGGGGGGGGGGGGGGGGGGGGGGGGGGGGGGGGGGGGGGGGGGGGGGGGGGGGGGGGGGGGGGGGGGGGGGGGGGGGGGGGGGGGGGGGGGGGGGGGGGGGGGGGGGGGGGGGGGGGGGGGGGGGGGGGGGGGGGGGGGGGGGGGGGGGGGGGGGGGGGGGGGGGGGGGGGGGGGGGGGGGGGGGGGGGGGGGGGGGGGGGGGGGGGGGGGGGGGGGGGGGGGGGGGGGGGGGGGGGGGGGGGGGGGGGGGGGGGGGGGGGGGGGGGGGGGGGGGGGGGGGGGGGGGGGGGGGGGGGGGGGGGGGGGGGGGGGGGGGGGGGGGGGGGGGGGGGGGGGGGGGGGGGGGGGGGGGGGGGGGGGGGGGGGGGGGGGGGGGGGGGGGGGGGGGGGGGGGGGGGGGGGGGGGGGGGGGGGGGGGGGGGGGGGGGGGGGGGGGGGGGGGGGGGGGGGGGGGGGGGGGGGGGGGGGGGGGGGGGGGGGGGGGGGGGGGGGGGGGGGGGGGGGGGGGGGGGGGGGGGGGGGGGGGGGGGGGGGGGGGGGGGGGGGGGGGGGGGGGGGGGGGGGGGGGGGGGGGGGGGGGGGGGGGGGGGGGGGGGGGGGGGGGGGGGGGGGGGGGGGGGGGGGGGGGGGGGGGGGGGGGGGGGGGGGGGGGGGGGGGGGGGGGGGGGGGGGGGGGGGGGGGGGGGGGGGGGGGGGGGGGGGGGGGGGGGGGGGGGGGGGGGGGGGGGGGGGGGGGGGGGGGGGGGGGGGGGGGGGGGGGGGGGGGGGGGGGGGGGGGGGGGGGGGGGGGGGGGGGGGGGGGGGGGGGGGGGGGGGGGGGGGGGGGGGGGGGGGGGGGGGGGGGGGGGGGGGGGGGGGGGGGGGGGGGGGGGGGGGGGGCCTATGGTATGATTGTTGTAATGGAGGTTATGTCCTACGGACTAAAGCCCTCTGGTTTATATAGACACCGGAGAGGGCTAGGGTTACACAGAGTCGGTTACAATGGTAGGAGATCTACATATCTGTATCGCCAAGCTTGCCTTCCACGCCAAGGAAAGTCCCATCCGGACACGGGACGGACTCTTCAATCTTGTATCTTCGTAGTCTTGGAGTCCGGTGGACGATGATAGTCCGGCAGTCCGGACACCCCCTAGTCCAGGACTCCCTCAGTAGCCCCCGAACCAGGCTTCAATGACGATTAGTCCAGCGCGTATGTAGTCTTCGGCGTTGAAGGCGGGTTCTCCTTTTAAGTTCCATGTACCTGCCGAACAGTGTCCGGCTTCCTTATCAATGTTGCGCTTCTTGGCTTCCACGCCCAATAATGGCCTTCTTCCTCGCGTCGCACGAATGGGAAAAGCCAGGGTATCTTTTATGTTTTACCCCCTAGTTGTGCAAATAATCTGCCTATAAGAGAGGCAAGAATCCAGATCCAAATCACACCATCTTCCCTCCGCGAATACTCATCGGAGCGCTTCTAACCAAGAATCCATTCCATCATGGACCGTCGACGCGGCTCCTCTTCTCGCGCTCCCAGCCCTCTGCCAGGAGATTGGAGGAGATGCTCTGTTCCGCACAACGAGCTGGTGAAGCTCCAAGCGGGGGGATATCTCCCTCCGGCCTTCATGGTTCTGGTTCGAGCCGGGCTGGCCACCTACCAAGGTGGGAAGCAAGCGGAGGCTACCCCAAGTCCCAACAAAGGGGAGCGGGTATGCTTCGTCCCCTATCTGATAAGGGGACTCGGATTTCCTATACATCCGTTCCTCCGTGGGCTCCTGGAGTTCTACGGACTCCAGCTCCATCACCTTACACCCGCCTCTATCCTGCATATCGCGGGTTACGTAGCTCTTTGCGAGCTATTTCTGGGCATCGAGCCCCATTTTGCACTGTGGAAGAGGTTGTTCTGCCTCGTACCCCGCTCTCATGAGGGTTCCATATATCAAGTGGGTGGCGCCGAAATATGGCGCATTGCCGGGACCGGATATCCATCCGGAACCCCTAAGAAGGCGTCCGAAGACTGGCCTTCGGAATGGTTTTACATAGAAGACGCTGTCGACCAACTATCCAGCCCAGATATAAATATTTAAATGTGAAAATGGCTAGCCCAGCTATTCTTTTTTGGTGGAATACCCAACCCAGGTCAACTTGTTATTCTCCGGGATGCATTAGACTTGCCAAGAAAATGGGCTTTAAGAAATAATAAATGGGCAGTAATTAAAAAAGTTGGCTGTAAATATAAAAAACGCATCGATCAGGTACATTTTTTATTCTTCTAAAAAAGGTAAGTTTTTAATTTCATTACTTGTTGTGCGCGCAAAATTTCGTTGGATTTTTACCTAATACAAATTTATTTTGAAATTATATTTAACCTGACTCTAAATTTTTGGTTAAAAAATATTTCGGATCCCATCAAAATGTTAGAAATTTTTTGATCTTTTTTGAGCGATCGGCTGAATTTATTAACAAAGTCCTGGCAAGGAAATGAGCTGTAATTTTAAGAAACAGTAAATGGGTTGCGTAAATTCCATTAGAATTAAAAAATGTGCTGTACATTATAACAAATCACAAATGGGCTATATGTTCTCTGTCACAGATGTGATGGTCACTTGTGGGCCTATTAAGTTGACGCGTACGCAAGGCTTTGTCAACTTATAGTCAACACACGATTCTATTAGCAGTGGCCGTAGGATGTCCATCTAACGGTTGTGGTGCTTCTTCAATCTTGGATATTCATGGTTCAGCCGCCCAAACCACCGCCGGCGGTACTGCCTGCTACCGCCTCCCGTGGCCAGCTATGCTAACGCGTAGGCCTCACCGGCCCATCCTACTCCCATCGCCGTCCAAGCCATTCCTCTACTTAGCAACACCTCATGTTATTCTCCGGTGACGACAGCCTCACACCGCAGCCGAACCAGTGAACCCTCTTACTCCCTTCCGCATGGGCATCCACTGTTGTGTCTTCACCGGCTCCGGGTCGTTCCCTTCCTAGGCCTCTCCATCGTCCACCGCGTTGGTTCTCTTGGCACGGCGTGGTCAACTTTGTCAACAAAAGACAACCATTGGGAGAGGCATGAACGTGGAGTGGCTGACAGTAGGGACTCGCATGGCCCATGGCCGCACGCGAGCAAGTCCCTCCTTATTATGCGAAAACAAATGATTTCTCCCCCTGACAGGTTTGAGCCACTAGCTACATCTTCGCACGCAGGGAAGTGTTTCCTTTATTACATGGAAAAAAGTTACCTCTCCCTGACAGCTGGGACCCACCACCTTTATTATGATCCATTTAACAAAATTATAGATTGTACCAAAGATGCTAAATTGTTTTCTTTTTATTCTAACTCGAAAAGAAGAAATTAAAAAACCCAGAAAACATCTTCGCACGCAAGGAAGTGCCACCTTATTACGAGCCAAAAAATGATTCCCCCTGCTAGCTGGGACCCACCAAATTTGTAGGCTGACTTGTGGGCCAACTAACTTGATGCGTACGGGCTTTGTCAACTTAGTCAAAATGATTCCATCTGCACTGACCGTTGGATGTTAAATCAACGGCCGTGTTGCGTCTTCAACCTTTGGTCTTCTTGCTCCAGCCGCCCAAACCAGGCCTGTCGTACCGCCTGCTCTAGCCTCCCATGCCCGGCTGTGCTATCGCGCAGGCCTCACGGACCGACCATACTACGACTGGCCAGACCTTCCGTCTACTCACCCACACCCCCTGTTATTCTCCGGCGATGGCGGACTTACGCCGCAGCCGAACCAGTGAACCCTCGTACTCCCCTCCACATGGGCATCCACCCGCCTTGTCTTCTCTAGATCCTCGTCGTTCCCTTCCTAGGCATCACCGTCGTCCACCGCCTTGATGCTCTCGGCGCCTCGTGGTCAACGAGGTCAACGAACGACAACCATCAAAAGTGGACTTTAGGCTGTGAGGCTGACAGCTGGACCCACCAGCTACATATTCGAAACCAAGGAAGTGCCTCTTTATTACTCACAAAATAAGAATGATTACTCCCCTAATAGTCGGGACCCACCAGCTATATCTTCGCACGCAAGGAAGTGCATCCTTATCCTCCTTGACAACTGGGACCCACCCGGTCGAAGCGTACATAGCGTTGTCGTGAACCTGTACGTACATATTGCTTGATCGGTCTCTCTGCAACAATGAACCGAGGCCGAGCAAGCAGCAACACATGTAGTAGTAGACGACATCGAGTTGGTGGCGGAGGAAGACTCGACATGGCCACGACATAGCAGTTCAGGCAGTCTCTTCTAAACTGTGTACATGTACATACAGCCAGATGCCAAAAAATACGGCTACGTGCGTACATATGGGTGGTGTTGGGGATATAACTACTGGGCATAAACCGCCCAGGAGGGGCCGAGTTATGCTCATCTGTATTGAAGCCCATGAAGACACGGAGTATGGCGCTTTACTATTAAAGCTCAGAGGCCTGGAGCCCAAGGGCATATTAAGGCCCATAGACATAAACCGGCATGAGTTATGTAACTTGAGTTGTAAGTTAGGGAAAGGTAGAAACCGAGCCGGACACATGTATGAGCTAGCCTTGGTATTTTGTAAACCGCTGGGCGTCAACCTGTGTATATAAAGGTGCGACTCGGCGGCGGTTCAGGGACAAGAAACAATAACTCGAGAGATAGGTAAAGCGGATTCGCTCCCTGCTCATCGAAACCCCATCAATTCCACCACAACTGGATCATAGGCTTTTACCTTCACCTCAAGGGGCCGAACCAGTATAAACTCCCCGTGTCCTTTGTCCGATTTAACCCCTTTAAGTTAATCTCGTTGCGATGGCTCCACGACTAAGTCCTCTCACTAGGACATCTGACGTGTTAATTCCACGACAGTTGGCGCCCATAGTGGAGCTATCGCACGGTGGTTTCGAGTTCTTAAAGGGCAACTTTGAAGGAGTCAAGGGATACGCGGTTGGCCGGATGACCAAGAGTCGTCACGGCAAACTCTACATCGATGACGCAGGCTGGGGCCCCGAGGCCGGCTCAATCGAGTACGGGTACCGGGTCCCCTTTGGAGGAATTAACGTCTTCATCGGCAAGATCGGCGAATCGGGCCCTGAGCCGGACATCTGCACCGACCTCGTCGAGACGGCTCAGTGTGCGAGCCCTGCCCGGGTTCAGCCTGCCATGAAGCGTGCGTTCGTGGGATTCATCCATGGTGTGGAATCTGAACCGGTGTCCGATGGTGAGATGGTCGTTTACTCAGATGGCGAATCATCCACCGGCGAGACTGAGTCACTGTACCAACTACAAGATGGCCAGTTCGGGGCTGTTCCGTTGGCGACAGTATTCCAGACCCCCTTGAACCGCCAAACCGGGTTGCGATCTTCATGGCCGGTACACAACCCACATTGCAATCTTCAACTACAGAAGTGATGACGTCCGGATCGGCGGCTGGGGCAGGAGGCCCCGCGCGTTGGCCGGCCCAAGTTCTGTCCGGTTTATTGGACGCCTGGACGACATTGTTGACCATAGCGGTTACCCCGAAGACTCAGGATCGGCATAATGCGGAGGTCACAAAACTGCGGGATCAGATAACTCAGGCCAAGGAGGACTTGGCGGCTGAGGAAACCAGGATGGATAATGAACGGGCCGCTTTAGATGCCCAGTCACAGCGGATTCAGGCGGAGAATTACCGGCTCATGCCGGATCAGAACGCTTTGAATGAGGTGTTGAGGAGGAGGCACCTGTCTCGTCTGCCGCCGGTTTATGAAGCAATGAATCTCTTCAACACGCCAGGAGCTGGATCCAGTAATCCGGCAGCAGTAAACCGGACTGAGGCACCTGGGACAGGAGCGCCGGATCAGCCACAGGAGATGGGCCCGCCTCGACGAACAGATAACCCGCTGCAATACATGCCGACCCCGCCGGGTCACTTCTCCACCCCTTTGGATAATATGATTGCTGTGGTGTCCCGATTGGCAGCTATTCCAACGGAGGGCGAGTCTCCAGCGGCAGTTGAGATGCAGCGGGCCAGGGATCTCCTTCAAACCGCCATGGAACAGCAGCAGGCTTATTCATATAGCCGAGATAGAATCCATTCAACCCCTCACCCGAGCAAGAGTTACAGTAGGCACATTGATGAACCGGCTGTATCAAGCAGTGCGCGGAACCGTGACGCCCCTCGAGGGCCTAATCCGGCGCGCGGTGGTGCGAATGCTCAGGATGTGGTGGATAATGGTAGAGCGCGTTGGGAGGCAGAGTTAGCAGCGCAGTTGGCAGCGCAGTACACGAATCATCAACCCACTCCGGTTCGACCGATGACATCAGAAGAACGATGACTTGCTTTCAGCTCTTGGTGGGTGCCGTGTCTCACCCTGGCTCTACGCAATGTGCGGTTACCCAAGGATTTCAAGGGCCCACGTAAGGTACCTAATTACATCGCTGATTTACCCCCCGAGTCATGGGTTGAGAGTTATGAGATGGCAATGGAGATACTGGATGTGGACGAAGCGGCGTGTGCGAAGTACTTCACCATGATGTTGGACGGAATGACTCACACTTGGTTAAAAAGTCTGCCCGTTAATTCTGTCGGTTCATGGGACGAGTTGAAGGCCCGGTTTATAGAAAACTTCAAAGACACGTCCAAGCAACCCATGTCAATCGTGGAGCTGGCCACTTGTGTCCAAGGAGAAGGCGAATCAACAACTCATTGGGTGCGCCGGGTGTCGGTGTCAAAACCGGCGGATCTCGGGTAGGGGGTCCCGAACTATGCGTCTAGGCAGATGGTAACAGGAGACAGGGGACACGATGTTTTACCCAGGTTCGAGCCCTCTTGATGGAGGTAAAACCCTACGTCCTGCTCGATTAATATTGATGATGTGTATTACAAGAGTGGATCTACCACGAGATCAAGGAGGGGGGGGGGGGGGGGGGGGGGGGGGGGGGGGGGGGGGGGGGGGGGGGGGGGGGGGGGGGGGGGGGGGGGGGGGGGGGGGGGGGGGGGGGGGGGGGGGGGGGGGGGGGGGGGGGGGGGGGGGGGGGGGGGGGGGGGGGGGGGGGGGGGGGGGGGGGGGGGGGGGGGGGGGGGGGGGGGGGGGGGGGGGGGGGGGGGGGGGGGGGGGGGGGGGGGGGGGGGGGGGGGGGGGGGGGGGGGGGGGGGGGGGGGGGGGGGGGGGGGGGGGGGGGGGGGGGGGGGGGGGGGGGGGGGGGGGGGGGGGGGGGGGGGGGGGGGGGGGGGGGGGGGGGGGGGGGGGGGGGGGGGGGGGGGGGGGGGGGGGGGGGGGGGGGGGGGGGGGGGGGGGGGGGGGGGGGGGGGGGGGGGGGGGGGGGGGGGGGGGGGGGGGGGGGGGGGGGGGGGGGGGGGGGGGGGGGGGGGGGGGGGGGGGGGGGGGGGGGGGGGGGGGGGGGGGGGGGGGGGGGGGGGGGGGGGGGGGGGGGGGGGGGGGGGGGGGGGGGGGGGGGGGGGGGGGGGGGGGGGGGGGGGGGGGGGGGGGGGGGGGGGGGGGGGGGGGGGGGGGGGGGGGGGGGGGGGGGGGGGGGGGGGGGGGGGGGGGGGGGGGGGGGGGGGGGGGGGGGGGGGGGGGGGGGGGGGGGGGGGGGGGGGGGGGGGGGGGGGGGGGGGGGGGGGGGGGGGGGGGGGGGGGGGGGGGGGGGGGGGGGGGGGGGGGGGGGGGGGGGGGGGGGGGGGGGGGGGGGGGGGGGGGGGGGGGGGGGGGGGGGGGGGGGGGGGGGGGGGGGGGGGGGGGGGGGGGGGGGGGGGGGGGGGGGGGGGGGGGGGGGGGGGGGGGGGGGGGGGGGGGGGGGGGGGGGGGGGGGGGGGGGGGGGGGGGGGGGGGGGGGGGGGGGGGGGGGGGGGGGGGGGGGGGATACTCTATTCCACCCATAGTGCTATATCCATGGCTCACGCTCATGTATTGCATGAAGGTTGTAAAAGTCTGAGATTACTAAAGTATGAAATAATTACTTGGCTTGTCATCGGGGTTGTGCATGATGAGAGCATTCTTGTGTGATGAAAATGGAGCATGACCAAACTATATGATTTTGTAGGGATGAACTTTCTTTGGCCATGTTATTTTGAGAAGACATAATTGCTTAGTTAGTATGCTTGAGGTATTATTATTTTTATTTCAACATTAAACTTTTATCTTGAATCTTTTGGATCTGAACATTCATGCCACAATAAAGAAAATTACATTGAAAAATATGCTAGGTAGCATTCCTCATCAAAAATTCTGTTTTTATCATTTACCTACTCGAGGACGAGCAGGAATTAAGCTTGGGGATGCTTGATACGTCTCCAATGTATCTATAATTTTTTATTATTCCATGCTATTATATTATCTGTTTTGGATGTTTAATGGGCTTTATTATACACTTTTATATTATTTTTGGGACTAACCTACTAACCAAAGGCCCAGTGCAAATTGCTGTTTTTTTTGCCTATTTCAGTGTTTCGCAGAAAAGGAATATCAAACGGAATCCAAACGGAATGAAACCTTCGGGAGAGTGGTTTTTGGAACAAATGCAATCCAGGAGACTTGGAGTGGACGTCAAGAAAGAAACGAGGAGGCCACGAGGCAGGAGGGCGCGCCCAGGGGGTAGGCGCGCCCCCCACCCTCGTGGGCCCCTCGTGGCTCCCCTGACCGACTTCTTTCGCCTATATATATATATATACTCATATACCCCGAAAACATCCGATAGCACCACGAAACCCTATTTCTACCACCGCAATCTTCTGTACCCGTGAGATCCCATCTTGGGGCCTTTTCCGGCGCTCCGCCGGAGGGGGAATCGATCACGGAGGGCTTCTACATCAACACCATAGCCTCTCCGATGATGTGTGAGTAGTTTACCACAGACCTTCGGGTCCATAGTTATTAGCTAGATGGCTTCTTCTCTCTCTTTGGATCTCAATACAAAGTTCTCCTCGATCTTCTTGGAGATCTATTTGATGTAATTCTTTTTGCGGTGTGTTTGTCGAGATCCGATGAATTATGGGTTTATGATCAAGATTATCTATGAACAATATTTGGTTCTTCTCTGAATTCTTATATGTATGATTCAAATATCTTTGCAAGTCTCTTTGAATTATCAGTTTGGTTTGGCCTACTAGATTGATCTTTTTTGCAATGGGAGAAGTGCTTAGCTTTGGGTTCAATCTTGCGGTGTCCTTTCCCGGGGGGGGGGGGGGGGGGGGGGGGGGGGGGGGGGGGGGGGGGGGGGGGGGGGGGGGGGGGGGGGGGGGGGGGGGGGGGGGGGGGGGGGGGGGGGGGGGGGGGGGGGGGGGGGGGGGGGGGGGGGGGGGGGGGGGGGGGGGGGGGGGGGGGGGGGGGGGGGGGGGGGGGGGGGGGGGGGGGGGGGGGGGGGGGGGGGGGGGGGGGGGGGGGGGGGGGGGGGGGGGGGGGGGGGGGGGGGGGGGGGGGGGGGGGGGGGGGGGGGGGGGGGGGGGGGGGGGGGGGTATCAATTGCTCGATAGTAATTTGTTCACCCACCGTAATACTTATGCTATCTTTAGAGAAACCACTAGTGAAACCTATGGCCCCCGGGTCTATTTTCCATTATATAAGTTTCCAATCTATTTTACTTTGTGTCGGTGTACAAAAGTAGGGGCGCACCTTTGTACCCCTTTACTTGTGCACGGGCAGTCAGAGCCACGCGCCACGGCCACACGTAGCAGGACAAAGGAGGGAAGCCGGAGAGAAGCCGAAGCCCAACACAAGACGATCAAGGCAACGCCAAGGCCAAGAACACAAAGAAGCAGAGGGACGGAGCAGTTTCCCCCGGCAAGACCCTTGCCGGGGGCAGCCTCAGCAGCCCCGGCAAGACCCTTGCTGGGGCAGCACGCCCAAACACCAACAGAGCGAGCCGCCCTTGAGCCGCAGGTTCCAACCCAACCGGCTAAGATTGGGCTAGGGCTCGGGAGGCACCTCTGTGGTGGCATGCAGATCTTTGTCAAGACCATAGATATATGAGATCCAGATGAGGACCAGAAGACGGCGACCCTCGGTGGAATCCCTATCGAGGAAAGCCACAAGACCCCCGGCAAGATCCTTGCCGGGGACGACTGCGCGCCACGGCAAGACCCTTGCCGGGCCCCCGGCAGGGCCCTTGCCGAGGAAATCAGCGAGGCCACTGCCAGGCCCGCACCAGCCAAGTCTCCGCCGCCGCTCGCATGCAGCTGCCAGCCCAACCAACTGGGCTGGCACCTGCGTGGCAACATGCTGCTTCCAGGCCAGATCGGCAAGCGCCTGCGTGGCGGCATGCAGATCTTCGTGAAGACCCTACCACCGCGCCACCTCAGCTGCCTGCCTGCCTACATGGCGCCGCACGCATCGCTGGCCAGGGCGCGTGTCGAAGCGAGGAGGAGCGGCGACGGACGGGACGGGCCTCACTCCCGTCCCCGATAAAGCTAGGGGACACCTCAGCGGCGCATTAAATGCGTCTTGTCCTGTAATACGGGCGATAAGCTCGCAGTACTGTATGCCTTTCCACCTCCTGTGTGCCATTGTGGCAGCCCCTTTCAACTATAAAAGGAGGCCCATGGCGTACTGGAGAGGGATTCGGCTCTTTGAAATGACTCAGCCACCGTAGCTAGTTGGAGGGCTCAAGAACAATCAATACATCCACCAAAGCAGGACTAGGGTTTTATGCATCCTCGCGGCCCGAACCTGGGTAAATGATCCTTGTGCTGATTACTAATCCTGCTCTTCTTGCAACCCTGCGCCCCGGCAACCGTGGTAGGGATTCTTGTGATCCCATAGGTGTCGTTTCCCACCGACATCTTTGGGGCGGACCTTTGTACCCCTTTACTTGTGCACGGGCAGTCAGAGCCACGCGCCACGGCCACACGTAGCAGGACAAAGGAGGGAAGCCGAAGAGAAGCCGAAGCCCAACACAAGACGATCAAGGCAACGCCAAGGCCAAGAACACAAAGAAGCAGAGGGACGGAGCAGTTTTAAGAGATCAACACGGGAGATTTATCCAGGTTCGGGCCGCAAGTGATGCGTAATACCCTACTCCTGCTGGCTTGTATTTATCTGGTGTTCTTGGACTATCTACAAAGCGTGCAGGGTCCAAAAAGTCTGAATCCTCTCTCAGTACGCCGCGGGCCTCCTTTTATAGTCAAAGGGGCTGCCACAGTGGCACACAGGAGGTGGAAAGTTATACAGTAGTCGAGTTTATCTCTGGCATCGTAGGACAAAACGCATTAAATGCGCTACTTAGGTGTCCTCTTACTTTATCGGGGGCGGCAACGAGGCCCGTCCTGTCCGTCGCCGCTTTGCCTCACTTCGCCACGCGTCCAGGCCAACGAGGCATGCAGCACCATGTAGGCTGGCAGGCTGCTGAGCTGGTGTGGTGATTGGGTATTCACGAAGATCTGTATGCCCCCACATAGGTGCTTGACTAGTTGGTTTAGGAGCCACGTACTGCCACGTGGGTACCTGCTTAGTTGGTGGGTCGGCCGCTGAGCTGCGGCGGCGACCGGGCGGCAAGGCCTTGCCGCGGTCCTGCTGATATTCCCGGCAAGGGTCTTGCCGGGGCCTTGTGGGGCGCCCTCGGCAAGAGTCTTGCTGGGGCCTCGTGGGCATCCTCGGTAAGAGTCTTGCCGGGGCCTCGTGGGCATCCTCGGCAAGGAGCCTCGCTGTTGTCTTGTTTTCTGGTTCCTACCTAGGCCTCGCAGGCCCTTTGTCTTCACAAAGATCTGCATGCCACCATGGAGGCGCCTCCTGAGCCTTGGTTCCAATGTGATTGATGGCGTCGGAACTTTTAGACTCAAGGGTGGTGGCCCCGTTGGTGTTGGGCAAGTTGCCCCGGGAAGGCTCTTGCCGGGGCCGTGAAGGCCGCCCCGGCAAGGGCCTTGCTGGGGGAGTTTCACCTCGCCCCTCTGCTCTTCATGCTTCTGGTCTTGAGCATGGCTCTGGTAGTCTTGTGACTTGGCTTCCTCTTCTGCCCCGCCGAGCGTGGCCACGGGCATGTGGCTGCGACTGCCCACGCACAAGTAAAGGGGTGCAAAAAGGACCCCTACTTTTGTACACTGACAAAGACATTTGCTAATCTGCGCAAGATAAATTTGAAGCTCAACCCAGAAAAGTGTGTATTTGGTGTTCCCTCCAGCAAGCTGCTTGGGTTCTTTGTATCCCATCGTGGGACTGAAGCCAACCCCGACAAGATCAAGGCTATCGAGCAGATCCAAGCACCAAGGACAGTTAAGGATGTGAGGCATCTGAAAGGATGCGTTGCCGCGCTAAGCAGATTCATCTCCAAGTCTGCCGAGCGCGCCCTACCGTTCTTCAAAATTTTGAAGAAGGCAGGGCCCATGAAGTGGACCCCGGAGGCAGATACAGCTTTGCAAGAGTTGAAGGCATACTTGTCCTCTGTGCCTACCTTGGTTGCTCCCAAACCCTAGGAATCGTTGCTGCTGTACTTAGCAGCAACCAACCAAGTGGTTAGTGCAGCCTTGGTAGCACAGCGAGAAGTGGATGAGGCATAGAGTGAGCAGAGGCCGGCAGAGTCAGAGAAGGATCGGGACAGCAGTAAGCACGGCAACGAGAGCAACCCCAAGGAAGCGGCAAGGAAGAAAGTGGTGCAGCACCCAGTGTACTTCGTCAGCTCCTTGTTACAGGGGGCTAGATCGAGGTACTCTAGCGTGCATAAGTTGATTTTTGGTCTCATCATGGCCACAAGGATACTGCGCCACTACTTCCAAGCCCATGAGATCACGGTTGTCACTCGTTTCCCGTTGCAAAGGATACTCCGAAACCCTGAGGCTACCGGCAGAATAGTGGAGTGGGCTTTGGAGTTATCCAACTTTGGTTTGAAGTTTGAGAGCACATCAACCATTCAGAGCAGGGCATTGGCAGAGTTTATTGCAGAATGGACGCCAACCCCTGACGAGGAAGTGACAGAGACAGTTATCCCCAGCAAGGAATCACCCCAAGAATGGATTATGTATTTTGATGGTGCTTTTTCCCTACAAGGTGCACGAGCTGGCATGCTTCTTGTCGCCCCCTCCGAGGAGCACTTGAAGTACGTTGTCCAAATGCATTTTGCCCGGGAAGAAGCAACCAACAATACAGCAGAGTATGAAGGGCTCCTTGCTGGTCTGAGGATTGCAGCTGAATTGGGAATCAAGAAACTGATCATTCGAGGAGATTCACAACTTGTGGTTAGATAAGTTAACAAGGATTACCAAAGTCCATTGATGGAGGCATACGTTGAGAAAGTGAGGAGATTGGAGGAGCACTTTGACGGATTGCAAATAGAGCACGTACCCCGTGCGGAAAACAGCATAGCTGATCATCTATCAAAGTGTGTTGCGTAGAAGCTTCTTGTGGAACCAGGGACTTTTGTTCTCTATCTCACTTAGCCCTCCGTATCCCCAGCAACAATGGCCCGCCAAAGGAGAAAGTTGGACACCGGTAAGCCTCTCCCGGTAGAGTCATCCGCTCCTGGCAGAGACCCTGCCGGCAACAACTCCTCGCAGCCTGCCGGACCACCCCCTCCAGCCGGGCCCATGGACCCCGCGAACTAGGCTTGTGCTCCCGCAGCAGAAGAGGTGCCGCTAGTCCTCGTTGCCGAGCCCCGGGATCCAACTTGGGAAAGGCACATTGTCCACTTCCTCCAAACCAGAGAGCTTCCCGGCGACCAAGATGAAGCTGAAAATGTAGCCCGGAGGGCCAGTATGTATCAGTTTGTCGATGACACTCTGTACAGAAGGAGGCCCAACGGTGTGAAATTGAAGTGCGTCTGCCGGGAAGAAGGAAAGGAACTGCTGGCTGAGATACACAAAGGCATGTGCGGCTCCCACATTGGATCAAGGGCATTAGTTGGGAAAGCATTCCGGCAAGGATTCTATTGGCCCACAGCCCTCCAACATGCGGTCGAGCTAGTCACGAAATGTGAAGCCTGCCAGTTCCATTCCAAGAAAACCCACCTGCCTGCCCAAGCTCTTCAAACAATCCCTCTATCATGGCCATTTTCGGTCTAGGGGCTCGATATCCTCAGCCCCTTCCCCCGAGCAATCGGGGCTTTGAATTCTTGTTTGTTGCTATCGACAAGTTTACAAAGTGGCCGGAAGTGACTGCCGTGAGAAAGGTGACTGCTCAGTCAGCCATCAAGTTCTTGAAAGATCTGGTGTGTCGTTTTGGAGTTCCGGCAAGGATCATTACCGACAATGGCACCCAGTTCACGAGCCGCGCCTTCATGCAATATGTTCATGCCCTCGGATGCAAGATCTCATTTGCCTCTATGGTACACCCCCGGAGCAATGGACAAGCTGAGAGGGCGAACGCTGAAGTGCTGCGTGGACTCAAGACAAGAACCTTTGATACGCTGCAGAAGCATGGCAGGCGGTGGATCGAGGAGCTGCCGGTAGTTCTCTGGTCCCTCAGAACGACACCAAACCGAGCTACCGGCCAGACTCCCTTCTTCCTGGTCTACGGGGCAGAAGCAGTTATCCGCACGAAACTCATTTATGGGTCGCCTCGAGTGCTTGCCTACGATGAAGTAGCGCAAGATCAGCACCGGCATGACGGCACTGTGCTACTCAAGGAGAACCGTCTCCGGGCTGCTACGCGTGCTGCACGCTATCAGCAAGCCCTGCGTCACTATCATAGCCGCAGGGTTCATGCCGGGTGTTTTGAGGAAGGTGACCTTGTCCTTAGGCACGTTCAGTCCGCCAAGGGTACAAACAAGTTGTCACCAAAGTGGGAAGGCCCTTACCGGGTAGTACGAGTCACCAGACATGACACAGTCCGTCTGGAGACCGGAGATAGCACTCAGTTGCAAAACTCATGGAATATTGAGCATCTCCGCAAGTTCTACCCATAAGGCATGGCTGTCGGGCCCTGCCCGGCAGCCACCCTTTTGTACAGGCCTTGCCTCAGCTGCATGTAACCCCTTGTACAAAGCCGGGGCGATGACCCCGTGCAAGAGAAAATAAAGAAGCGCTGTGGGGGGGCGACCAAGATTGCATGCATGCATGAGCATTCCAAGATCACTACATAAGCCTCATGAGCACTTGCATATGCATATAGATAGGATTGCATCCAGCATTCATTCTCATCTGCGTGAAGCTGCAGGTTCCTGCCATGAACTTGGCTTCGACAAGGAGTTGAGAAGATTGCCCGGCACTGCGATCCCCGGCAAGCCAAACAGATAAGTTTTACCCCCTGTCCGTTAGTGTTATGTAAGCTATAACTTGTGCATAAGAAAACCTCGCCACTAAGACTTAGGTACTCCCATCCCTAACTCGAACGTTGCTTCGAGCAGGATGGTTGTAGTGGCCTTTGGTAAAAAGAAGTTGGCGGGGGGCTGTCCCCTTTGTCTGTTCCCCGGCAGATGTGATTCTCCGGCAGACAAAAAGGGTGCCGGCAGGATAGCTTGCCGGGAAAACTCGTTTATTTGCATTAAAGAGGCATCTCACCTCTGCATGGACATACACGTGCACGGGTTCACCGGCAGGGTTCATCTTTTTCATTAATATGCTGATACAAGTACAAGCATTACAATACACAAACATGGACTCGAGGGATTACATTATTTGAATTAAACTTTGGCAAGTGCCTATAGGTTTAAGATTGAAAAAAGATAAGTGCCCCGTAATCCCCTCTTTCCGTTTTCCCTCCTTCAGGCACTGCGGCGGACGGAGGAAAAGACGAGAAAAGGAGCACCCAAGCAGGAGCCCACCCCGGTCCCGTCAGGACCCGCTTGGCGCGGCCTGACAAGACCGGGAGTGGCGAGGCTACGAAGGAGGAGTACGAAGGACGGGGCGGCGCTCTCTGGTCGCCACCTCTAGAGCCAGCAAGAAGCCCGGTCTTGAGCGCCGGTGGAGTCATCCACCAAAGCTCAGCCGGAAGACTGCTGGAGGGGAGGCGAAGGCGCCAAGAGAACATCCCTCCCCGGCTATCACCCTAGGAGGCTGGTGATGATGGTGCCGGGGGGAGTGCGGGAAGACGAGGCGGCAGGTCGCCGGTCAAAGGCGAAGGCATCCACGCCATCATACTCCGACCTGACCCCCTGCCACCCGCCTTCTCCGTCTTCCCTCGCTTTCTCCTCACCACCGCTGCTCCCGAGAAGGGCCAAGACTCCAGTCCGGCGCCTTCACCGGGTAGATGGTGAGCGGCCGAGACGGCCAGGGGGCTCGAGGAGCGCCGCTCCCCACCTTGGTGGGCAGGAAGGCACACCTCTCATCGACATCAGCCCCAAGGCTTCCAGGGGGCAGTGCTGGGATTACCAACGATCTCTAGCCCCGCCTCCCGGCCGAGCTTCAAAGGAACCAAGAGATTCACTGCAGCGAGGACCAGGCTCACTCCCCGAGCATCAGCACCAGCATGTGGCAACACTTGCCCCGACCAAGAGCCCGGGGGCTGACCCCAGGCTCTCCTCTTCAACATAACCAGCAAAAACGGAAGACAGAGGAGGAAGAATGCAAGGATGAGTGACTCCGTCCTCCTCCACCCCTCCTTTTATAGGCGAACCGGGGAGGGGAGCCGCTCCCTCAACGAGCGGCCATCATCCCCCTCCGCCAATTCAAGATGACCGGGCCCTCACCTTGATGCTCTCTCGTGCCACGCGCCTCCGTTACCTACCCCGTGCGATGCATGCAGCATACGTGGCTAAGGATAAGGGCATGGTGGGAAGAGTGAATTGGCAGTTTCTACCCCATGCGTTAAAGTCATTCACGGGCCATTACTGGAGCGGCCCCACCACTATTGGCTTAACACGACGCGTGGAGATACCGGAAACTGGCGCGGAATCAAGACTAATGAAGAAGCAAAGAAGACCTCAAGAGACCAACCTCTTCAGCAACTCCGCCTGTGCACTTATTAGGCCCTACCCCGATGACGCTTGGCAGCGCATTCAGGGCAGGCCCGGGGGCTTCTGTCGGTGCAACAAACCCTGGGTCTGTTGCCCCGACTGTGCACAGGCACGGGATCAAGATTGGAGCACCAACCCAAGTCAGAGTACAAGAAATCAAGAGATTCGAAGGACCAACAAGCAGATCAGAGGGACCAAGACCAAGCCAGAGAAGCAAGATATCGTCAAGAGAAAGGCCTCCCTTGCCGGGCAGGTGATCCCGGCAAGGGGCGAGGCCACCCCTAGAAGAAGACAACCAAGGCATCCTGGCGGGGCCTGCCGGGACTCACGGAGGCCAAACCACTTCACCAACCACTCCACCATGACCCACATCATTGATCAGTGCGGTGTCAAGCCGCAGAGTGACTAAGTGGCAGCCATTCGCCACATGGCAGCCTCTCCCTACAGGAAAAACCCACAGGTGACACCCGTCCTGCAACGTGTCAAGCGAGCAGGCACGGAGCTGGCAAGATAGCCCGGCAAGCCTTGCCGGGCAACCAGTGATATGACATTGAGCGGTGCATTTAATGTGCCCCTGTCAGCCCGCAGAGTTAGGTATGATAGCACTGTTGCTATCTTATCAGTGCGTAATGACTTCTTTGCCATTGTGGTAACCCCCTTGATCTATAAAAGGAGGCCCATGGCAACTGTAGAGAGGGTTAGAAGGTTGGGTAACTCACACCCTCGTATGCGTGTAGCCACTGCTGCCCTGAGGCAACCCATGCCGGGCAAGTGTACTATGCTCCACCACCTCATTTCCACCATCAATCCACCAAAGCAGGAGTAGGTTTTTATGCCTCACGGCGGCTCGGACCTGGGTAAAACTACCCGCGTGATCTCTGTCGTGCTGCCCCACGCTCGTTTGCTCTTTGTGCAATGCAATGTCCCCCTGCCGAACCAGCAAGGGGCCTCCCGGTCCCATAGGTGGCCGTGGTTTCCCGCGACACCGAGTGAGCCAATCATCAAACTAACTTTCAGATCAATTTTCATCATATCATAAAAAATGCAATAAATAGCTACAGCAAATTCTGATATCTTTGTTGAACTATCTTAGGCTCTAGCAAACAGCATCAAAGCATGGAACATAGTGTGTGTTCTTGCTAGCTGTGAATCAAACAGGGCTGAGGTTTCTAGACAAAAGTTTGAACTGGCTGGACAAAGCATGGAGTGACTTACTATAGCAGTCTTGACTTGCTCCGAAAACCCGTGCTTCTTGTTGTTGTGGGTGGCCTTGAACAAGTCAATTGGAGACAGCTCCTCACCCTTACGCTCTTCTTTCTGAAATGTTTTTCAACAAAAATCAAAATGTTATTTAGCAAGAATCAGAAATGTTATTCAACGGGGATCAAATGGTAAGGTCTCTAGAGAAAAGTTCTCACAGTGGCAAAAATGTGTGTTGTGTAGTGCCTGGAACCCGTTCTCTGTTGGTACACGACTTTTTCTCGATTCATCTTGTTCGACACACAAGTTTCCTACAAAAAAGCATACTGTCGGCATGATCTAGCACTAGCATATCATGTGCAGAACATAAAGCAGCAAACAAAGCAGAGATAAACCTTGTGTCTTGGGGTAGACCACATGTCCACCAGAGCTTGTCATTCACCGTTCGTTAGATCTGGCACCGGAGACTTGATGCTGACTTTGTTTGCTGCTACGGTATCAAAATACTTCTTCTTGATATAATGGCATCTGTTCTTTGAATTTTTTTGTAGAATATCTTTGCACGCAGTCTTGATGGTCTCCGAGTCCGTGTTCATCTCAAAATTTGCCTACCAAGACAGCAAACAAGGTAGGAACAATATTAGTGATCATGCATAGGTGTAACAGAAAATAGATAGCACATTAACTACGAAACAAGTAGCTTACATCAACTTTCCCAATGTAGTTCTCCAATAGACTAGCATTTTTTTGTATTGCTTGAAGTGAGGAAGAACCGGCAGATGGCTTCTTGCAACGAGTCCACACTCAGAAGCAAGCTTTGCTGCCTGCAGAGGCTTCTCTGGACGCTTCATCCCTTCGGCAATTTGGATAGGCACCTTGGTACCAAGCGACTTGATGATTCTCTCTAGCCCTTTGCCCTTTCTAAGTCTAGTCTTGGTAGTCATTGCATCTGAAAATGAAACTGAACTCATAAATTAGAAGAGAAATCGACAAATGCAGGAATGGTTCTGCTAAACAGGTAAGCATACATGATCATTCCATTTGGAAAATGCACTAGTAAAAGAGAGCATTGCAAAGGTCAACTTGCCTGATTGAAGCACAAGCTGCTATTCTTCTTCACTAATGACAGCATTCCTGTCAATAGAAGGTGCAACAGGGCTGAGGTCTGTGTGGACAGTGCCTGCTTCATCTATGTAGATATTTCCTTCTTCATCTAGGCAGACAGTGCCACTTTCATCCATGCGGGGATTGGTTTCTTCATCCATGGGCGGCAACTCATCACCCATTTGCACCGAGGTCTCAGAGTCCATGCGCAGCAGACTTTCCTGATGGTGGGTCACAGCCGCCATCTTTTCTTTTTGCCTTGTGACTCTATCAGGGGTAGGTTCATCAGGTACCAGGATCCTCTTTGTTTGTCCTAGAGGTGGGGCCATCACCCTTCCTGGAGGCATTGCAGCAGATGTTTCTGAGCTCTTCCTCTTTTTGCTGACTGTCTTCTTATTGACTGTCTTCTTAACAACATGCCTCTTAGTCCTAGATTCCTTCAGTGCCTTGTATAAACAGCACGGAAAAAAGCATTAGATCACAAGACAAATATTTGAGCACAAGGAAACACATAGCATACAAGAACCCCAACCCTCCAAGCAAGACAGAGTTTGCACCTTAACAGTCTTGTGCACTACAACATCATCCACTTCCTCTCCATCAATAACTTCATCCTCCTTAGGATTGTACTCTGGTTCATCATTGATAACTCCACTACCTTCTTGAACCTCATCAGTTCTACCTTCTTGTACATCATTCGTTTTCCTAATCATTGACGCTATTGCACCGATGCCAAGGGACTGGAACATCCTATTGTTCCTCATCATATTTCTAGCCCTAACCTTCTCGTACTCGGTGAGAGGCTCTTCTTTGCATGATAAAGGAAATGTAACTATTAGGTGAATGGTTGGAATGCATGGACAGACAGCCAAACATATCTTATGAGATTTTATTATTATTTAATCCTAGTATTCGGGTAAGGAAGACTAACAGCACACATGCACAATTAAGCCAGCTTATTCAGATTGCAGCAATACATTTCACTTAGCATATTAACACACATATTTTATAAAACTGACAGTATAACCACAAGGAGCAAGTTGCATACCAACGGTTGGCCTCATGTTTGACCTTGTCATCCTTGCCATGGATGATCTTGAGGTGGTGCTTGCAAAATAGAATAAACAACAATCAGATACAACACGGATAAAGGGGGGGGGGGGGGGGGGGGGGGGGGGGGGGGGGGGGGGGGGGGGGGGGGGGGGGGGGGGGGGGGGGGGGGGGGGGGGGGGGGGGGGGGGGGGGGGGGGGGGGGGGGGGGGGGGGGGGGGGGGGGGGGGGGGGGGGGGGGGGGGGGGGGGGGGGGGGGGGGGGGGGGGGGGGGGGGGGGGGGGGGGGGGGGGGGGGGGGGGGGGGGGGGGGGGGGGGGGGGGGGGGGGGGGGGGGGGGGGGGGGGGGGGGGGGGGGGGGGGGGGGGGGGGGGGGGGGGGGGGGGGGGGGGGGGGGGGGGGGGGGGGGGGGGGGGGGGGGGGGGGGGGGGGGGGGGGGGGGGGGGGGGGGGGGGGGGGGGGGGGGGGGGGGGGGGGGGGGGGGGGGGGGGGGGGGGGGGGGGGGGGGGGGGGGGGGGGGGGGGGGGGGGGGGGGGGGGGGGGGGGGGGGGGGGGGGGGGGGGGGGGGGGGGGGGGGGGGGGGGGGGGGGGGGGGGGGGGGGGGGGGGGGGGGGGGGGGGGGGGGGGGGGGGGGGGGGGGGGGGGGGGGGGGGGGGGGGGGGGGGGGGGGGGGGGGGGGGGGGGGGGGGGGGGGGGGGGGGGGGGGGGGGGGGGGGGGGGGGGGGGGGGGGGGGGGGGGGGGGGGGGGGGGGGGGGGGGGGGGGGGGGGGGGGGGGGGGGGGGGGGGGGGGGGGGGGGGGGGGGGGGGGGGGGGGGGGGGGGGGGGGGGGGGGGGGGGGGGGGGGGGGGGGGGGGGGGGGGGGGGGGGGGGGGGGGGGGGGGGGGGGGGGGCCTTGAAATCATGCTTGTGTAGGCAATTTACAAGATTTCTCTCTCAATGTAGGGCCCAACACATCATTGCCAACATTAATGCAACAGAAAATCAAACGATGACTGCACCCGAGCAGTCAATGCATCAACAAGCCCGAATAATGAATAAAAGTGCTACAAGAAATCAAGTACATGTTGATACAAACCCTAGTAGCAAGCAAGCAAAGTGCATAAGTGCTACTAATACAAGCAAGCAAGCAAGCAAAGTGCTACTAATAGAAACAAGCAAGCAATGAAGGAAATTGACGAGAAGCAAGCAAGTACTATTGATACAAACCCTAATTAATAAGCAAGCAAGTAGCTTCTTCTCCAAGTGCTACTGATACAAGCAAGTACTGCTGATGGAAACCCTAATTAAGCATGTATGCTAGCAAGCAACATGAACTAGTGAATTGGTGTCACGTACACATGCTTAGACAGTCTGACAACAAGCTAGACGAGTATATCATGAGGACCTTCAAAACAACTAGATGTTGCCACTGGTAAAGCATGAAATAACTATACTTGCAGAAGTACAAAAGCAGATGAAAAAACTATACTCAACTATTGATTATGCTGCCTCTACACACCAAAAATGGCTACAGACTAGAAGACACACAAGTTAAGACATTTCGACAATTAGAATCAACCTTGTATATTACAGCACCCAAAATTATCTAGCACCAATCTAGTATATATTAAAATTAGTCATACTGCCTTAACACACCAGGAATTCCAATACCACAATAAGTACTAAGCATTCTCTTGTTCACTGGAAAGAAGAACACAAGCTTCATGTGCATATCATAAAAGAAGAACATTGCTACAAACCCCATGGGCACATCATAAAAGAAGTCTTTTGCTTGAACAATCAGGATGGGCTGCTGGTACAACAGTGATTTATCAATCACCATGCAAACCCCATGGCATGCAACAACAACCCTAACCCCATCATGTTCTAGCCATGAACCAGAGGGAGATCATCCCCATGAAGCCCATGAACCCTAACCCTAACCCCATGAACCAGAGGGAGATCATCCCCATCGATCACTAGAACCCATCAGATCCACCATACCGGAGGGATATCCTAACCCTAGAAGATCGAGGGGAGATGGAGTGAGGGGAGAAGTACCTAGGGTCACGTGGCGGGCGATGTAGCCGCCGTCGTCGAAGTAGCCGTCGTCGTAGATGATGCAGCGGCGGTCGTCGTCGATGTGGCCGCCGTTGTCGTAGCCTAGGGTTACGAGGTGGGCGATGTAGTCGTCGATGATGCCGTCGAGGGGATTCGTCGTCGGGGAGGGGAGGAGTGGCGGGGCGGCGCAGAGCAGGGGAGGGGTGGTGAGGCGGGGCGGAGGGGCGGTGCGGTCGTGGGAGGGGAGTGGAATGGGGAAATTTTGGGAGAGGGATTGGAATGGGTGCGGTCGTGGGAGGGCAGGGGAGGGCATCCCGCTTGTTAGCGGGAGAGGGAGGTGGGTCCCGCCTGGTAGTGAGAGAGGGAGTGGAGGGAAATTTTGGGAGAGGAAGTGGAGGGAAATTTTGGTGGAGGGAAATTTTTGGTGTGGGAGGGAAATTCTTTTGGGTTTGAAGGCAGAAAAACTTAGGGTTTTTTTTGTAAATTTTGTAGAAATAATGGTTAAAATCATACCGAATAGCTCAAGAAAACATCGGTATTCCAAGTTTAATATTATTGCTAGTTGGTAGGCCACATTTGATGATGTGACGTGGACGTCTCCCATTTTTTTGATTTTTTTTTTGGGGGGGGGGGGGGGGGGGGGGGGGGGGGGGGGGGGGGGGGGGGGGGGGGGGGGGGGGGGGGGGGGGGGGGGGGGGGGGGGGGGGGGGGGGGGGGGGGGGGGGGGGGGGGGGGGGGGGGGGGGGGGGGGGGGGGGGGGGGGGGGGGGGGGGGGGGGGGGGGGGGGGGGGGGGGGGGGGGGGGGGGGGGGGGGGGGGGGGGGGGGGGGGGGGGGGGGGGGGGGGGGGGGGGGGGGGGGGGGGGGGGGGGGGGGGGGGGGGGGGGGGGGGGGGGGGGGGGGGGGGGGGGGGGGGGGGGGGGGGGGGGGGGGGGGGGGGGGGGGGGGGGGGGGGGGGGGGGGGGGGGGGTGAATTTTTTAAGGTGTTTTCAAAAACCAGCCAATTTCGTCGCGGTGGCCGTCCGTGGCTAGGGGTTGAATCATGCAAAGCTGTTGTTGATTCTTTGATGAAATGCCTACCTGTGAAACTAAAAATGATTTTTAGCAAAAATAACGGGCAAGCTATGGAGGACCCACAGTTCTAATTCCAGCCGGTTCCAGCTGAATTGGCCGAAGGTTGTCTGAATGGCCGGGAGTAGCTACGAGGGTCGGAAATGCATGATTTTTTTGGCGGCCGACCATAAAATAGGGTCTACTTTGAGATAGACATGGAATGGCGCCGTTTGAGATGACATTCCTTGTAGCCGCTTCATGAAAAACACATGTTTTTAGCATTCAAAAAATAAAAAACATTTTTTTTTGTGAAATAAGTTGGAACCTCGCTTTGGCAACGTTGATTGCCATCCCAAGATGCAGGCATGTGCCAAATTTGGGCATATTATCACAAACTATTCAATGAATGCGGCCATATCATTATTCGTTTGGCTTGAAAGCCATGAATCTTCATTCATGCTAGGTCATTTTTTAGAACACCTTTTTACGAAAACATCGGTATTCCAAGTTTAATATTTTTGCTAGTTGGTAGGCCACATTTGATGATGTGACACGAAGGTCTCCCATTTTTTTGATTTTTTTACGGTGTTTTCGAAAACCGGCCAATTTCGTCGCGGTGGCCGTCCGTGGCTAGGGGTTGAATCATGCAAAGCTGTTGTTGATTCTTTGATGAAATGCCTACCTGTGAAGCTAAAAATAATTTTTAGCAAAAATAACGGGCAAGCTATGGAGGACCCGAAGTTCAAATTCCAGCCGGTTCCAACTGAATCAGCCGAAGGTTGTCTGAATGGCCGAGAGTGGCTACGAGGGTCGAAAATGCATGATTTTTGGCGGCCGTCCGTAAAATAGGGTCTACTTTGTGATAGACATGGAATGGCGCCATTTGGGATGACTCTCCTTGTAGCCGCTGGGGGGGGGGGGGGGGGGGGGGGGGGGGGGGGGGGGGGGGGGGGGGGGGGGGGGGGGGGGGGGGGGGGGGGGGGGGGGGGGGGGGGGGGGGGGGGGGGGGGGGGGGGGGGGGGGGGGGGGGGGGGGGGGGGGGGGGGGGGGGGGGGGGGGGGGGGGGGGGGGGGGGGGGGGGGGGGGGGGGGGGGGGGGGGGGGGGGGGGGGGGGGGGGGGGGGGGGGGGGGGGGGGGGGGGGGGGGGGGGGGGGGGGGGGGGGGGGGGGGGGGGGGGGGGGGGGGGGGGGGGGGGGGGGGGGGGGGGGGGGGGGGGGGGGGGGGGGGGGGGGGGGGGGGGGGGGGGGGGGGGGGGGGGGGGGGGGGGGGGGGGGGGGGGGGGGGGGGGGGGGGGGGGGGGGGGGGGGGGGGGGGGGGGGGGGGGGGGGGGGGGGGGGGGGGGGGGGGGGGGGGGGGGGGGGGGGGGGGGGGGGGGGGGGGGGGGGGGGGGGGGGGGGGGGGGGGGGGGGGGGGGGGGGGGGGGGGGGGGGGGGGGGGGGGGGGGGGGGGGGGGGGGGGGGGGGGGGGGGGGGGGGGGGGGGGGGGGGGGGGGGGGGGGGGGGGGGGGGGGGGGGGGGGGGGGGGGGGGGGGGGGGGGGGGGGGGGGGGGGGGGGGGGGGGGGGGGGGGGGGGGGGGGGGGGGGGGGGGGGGGGGGGGGGGGGGGGGGGGGGGGGGGGGGGGGGGGGGGGGGGGGGGGGGGGGGGGGGGGGGGGGGGGGGGGGGGGGGGGGGGGGGGGGGGGGGGGGGGGGGGGGGGGGGGGGGGGGGGGGGGGGGGGGGGGGGGGGGGGGGGGGGGGGGGGGGGGGGGGGGGGGGGGGGGGGGGGGGGGGGGGGGGGGGGGGGGGGGGGGGGGGGGGGGGGGGGGGGGGGGGGGGGGGGGGGGGGGGGGGGGGGGGGGGGGGGGGGGGGGGGGGGGGGGGGGGGGGGGGGGGGGGGGGGGGGGGGGGGGGGGGGGGGGGGGGGGGGGGGGGGGGGGGGGGGGGGGGGGGGGGGGGGGGGGGGGGGGGGGGGGGGGGGGGGGGGGGGGGGGGGGGGGGGGGGGGGGGGGGGGGGGGGGGGGGGGGGGGGGGGGGGGGGGGGGGGGGGGGGGGGGGGGGGGGGGGGGGGGGGGGGGGGGGGGGGGGAATGCCTACCTGTGAAGCTAAAAATGATTTTTAGCAAAAATAATGGCCAAGTTATGGAGAACCCGTAGTTCAAATTCCAGTCGGTTCCAACTGAATCGGCCGAAGGTTGTCTGAACGGCCGGGAGTAGCTACGAGGGTCGGAAATGCATGATTTTTGCCGGCCGTCCATAAAATAGGGTCTACTTTGAGATAGACATGGAATGGCGCCATTTAGGATGACTCTCCTTGTAGCCGCTTCACGAAAAACACATGTTTTTAGCATTTAAAAAATGAAAAATGATTTTTTTGTGAAACAAGTTGGAACCTCGCTTTAGCAACATTTTTTGCCATCACAAGATGGAGGCATGCACCAAATTTGGGCATATTATCACAAACTATTCAATGAATGCGGCCATATCATTGTTCATCTGGCTTGAAAGCCATGAATCTTCGTTCTGGCAGGTCATTTTTGAGAACACCTTTTCAAGAAAACATCGGTATTCCAAGTTTAATATTTTTCTAGTTGGTAGGCCACATTTGATGATCTGACGCGGGGGTCTCCCATTTTTTTGAATTTTTTTTGAAATTTTTACGGTGTTTTCAAAAACCCGCTGATTTCGTCACGGCGGCCGTCCGTGTCTAGGGGTTGAATCATGCAAAGTTGTTGTTGATTATTTGATGAAATGCCTACCTGTGAAGCTAAAAATGATTTTTAGCAAAAATAACGGGCAAGCTATGGAGGACCCGCAGTTCAAATTCCAACCGGTTCTAGCTGAATTGGCCGAAGGTTGTCTGAATGGCCGGGAGTAGCTACGAGGGTCGGCAATGCATGATTTTTGGTGGCTGTCCGTAAAATAGGGTCTACTTTGAGATAGACATGGAATGGCGCCATTTGGGATGACTCTCCTTGTAGCCGCTTCGCGAAAAACACATGTTTTTAGCATTCAAAAATTGAAAAACGATTTTTTTGTGAAACAAGTTGGAACCTCGCTTTGGCAACATCGTTTGCCATCACAAGATGGGGAGGCATGCGCCAAATTTGGGCATATTATCACAAACTATTCAACGAATGAGCATCCATGAGCAAGCACAAAAACACATAATTTTATCTTTCATCCATGAGCATCCATGAGCATGCACAAAATTTCAATTCCCATTAATTACCAAACTGAGTTTGGAAGGTCAAGGAGATGGACACACATAATTAAGAAGTTTCAGCACTATCATACTTAAAAGGTTTACACTAAAAAGATTAAACCTGACAACATGTTCAGATTAACATGACGTGACATACTTAACATTGACATGTTCAGATTAACATGACCTGACATACTTAACATTGACTTGATTTTCTTAAGATCTTCACTCCTCCTTCTTCTCCTTCTCCTTCATCATTCTGATGCGCTTAGAGCGGTGAGGCAGTGGGATGTACTCCTCTACCACAATTGGCATGGCCATGTGCCCAGCTGTGGGATCATCGGTGCCACCACCATCGTGAGGCCATCGTCAGACAAAATAGGCTGCACCTCGGGGGGGGGGGGGGGGGGGGGGGGGGGGGGGGGGGGGGGGGGGGGGGGGGGGGGGGGGGGGGGGGGGGGGGGGGGGGGGGGGGGGGGGGGGGGGGGGGGGGGGGGGGGGGGGGGGGGGGGGGGGGGGGGGGGGGGGGGGGGGGGGGGGGGGGGGGGGGGGGGGGGGGGGGGGGGGGGGGGGGGGGGGGGGGGGGGGGGGGGGGGGGGGGGGGGGGGGGGGGGGGGGGGGGGGGGGGGGGGGGGGGGGGGGGGGGGGGGGGGGGGGGGGGGGGGGGGGGGGGGGGGGGGGGGGGGGGGGGGGGGGGGGGGGGGGGGGGGGGGGGGGGGGGGGGGGGGGGGGGGGGGGGGGGGGGGGGGGGGGGGGGGGGGGGGGGGGGGGGGGGGGGGGGGGGGGGGGGGGGGGGGGGGGGGGGGGGGGGGGGGGGGGGGGGGGGGGGGGGGGGGGGGGGGGGGGGGGGGGGGGGGGGGGGGGGGGGGGGGGGGGGGGGGGGGGGGGCAGGCAGCCTCTGCGGCGTGGGTCAAGCAGTGATGTTGCAAACAACAAAGTTATGATAAAGAGATGGGTGAAGGGGAGATCTCTCCTTTTATATACCTGCCTACTGGAGGAATTCTCAAGTATGATCGTGAAGAACTCGAAACCTTCCAAGTCGGACTCCGGCGTGGCAGAGCGCAGCCGGCGGTGGCGGCCGCCCCCCATCTCTAATAAGCAGCAGAAGAGACCAATTACTACCCTTACAACATTATCATACAACATTACAACAGCAGAAGTTTTGAGCAGAAGATAATCAACTACACCAAGTTATCATTTCACATTCAAAAATCAATGCACTTGTGGACATTTATGATGGCAAGAACACCTCTGTTTTCTTGTTCTACTCATTCCCCATGTCTACTATAAAAGGCAAACACAGCTAGAACCATATCTACTATAAATGGACCATATCTAGAACCATATCTATAAACACAGCTAGAACCATATTTGATAAATGGACCATATCTATGCTACCAACTGTAGAAAACAAGTACTTATTATATTGAAAAATTCAGTCTAGCCATTTGTGTATAAGAATTTTTTAAAGACCATCAGGCAAGACACTTGCACTGCTGCACAATGGTATCAGGTTTCAGCCAAGGGGCTAGATCTAACGGCTGCAGGAGGGGACAACACAAAGCAGTATATCACACATAGAAGAGCAAATAATAACTGATCCCGCAAAAAAAAATAGCAAACAATAACTGAACAATATACACACATATAATAAGGTATGGTTCACTTCATAATATAGGGGACTTTTGTTTTTGTCTTGCTTTGACACAGCCACTCGAGCAGTCAAAGACTCTAGTTTTAAAGCATGCTTAATAAGAAGCATTCAGTTACACGAAAGTGTTCATGAACCCACACCAGGCCGAGCTCCAAAAAACTCTCGCCAAGGCACTCGACCAGAACCATCCCCAGGAAGCTCAAGCTCCACCCAGCAAGGACAGAGCCATCTTCTACAACCTCACATAGGTGCAAAAGGGATGGCAAAGTGCACTCGGCCACCACAGCCTCCAAAATAGGAATAACAACCCAAACAAATGCACACATCCTGCTGGCATGCAAGGACGAAATATATAATACAGTACATGACACCCGGCCATGTCCGGAACATACACTGAAATGATTAGGAGGCTATAGAACATGAAAAGCACACACAGAAAGTAGAGTAGCAAGACAGGTAGAGATCACAACAGCAAACCTTGACGAGGCCCAATGAGCAGAATGAAGACACGGTGATGAGCTAAACGGAGATTCTGCACCAAATCAACAAGATGGAACAACCTGTAAAATAGAAAGGGAAATAATCAGTACAGAGCATAGTAATCTAACAAAGTACCCTAATCAATATTGCATCCACCAAGAACAACTAGAAAAAGATTCTCAAACCCTAGATTCTCAAATCCTAGAACAATATGCCTAATCTGCTGCTACTCAAACAACTTTGCATAACAAACCCTAGATTCTCAAACCCTAGAGCAGAAGAGAAAGGAGAGGATATGAAGCGGATGGCTTACCTACGCCGGAGTCCGAGAAGAAGTGGTCGCCGGCGGCGCAGGGGAAGCCGCGCGGGAGGCGTCGGACCAGCAGACTAGAAGAGGTAGCTCGGGGACCAGCAGAGGCGTTGGGGAGGAGAAGGGGAGGCCGTCGCCGTCGATGGAGGAGAAGGGGAGGCCGTCGTCATCGTCAGATTCAAAGGGGAGGAGAAGTGGACTCGTCGGGCAATTGACAGTCGAGTTCTATTTGATATAGAGAGGGGGAGTGGGTCCCACTTGTCAGCCAGTTATATTTGATATAGTAAAATATTCCTGTACTCAGCCAACAACCTCTTCCTAGCCCAGTGGTAGAAACCAAGTGAAATAAGTGCCAGGTCGTGGGTTTGAGCCCCCGCTCGCGCATTATTTTTTGGCCGCGTATATTGGAGCCGCGCGTGGGATCAGACGGGGTGTCTGATGGAGCACGCCAATATCTGTGTGATGGAGTGCTCGCTCGTGGGTTCGAGTATATAGTGAAACAACTAGACACATTAGATCAACATTCTCTTGCTAGCTCAGTGGTTCTGGACAGGGTGAAACATGCGCTCATCGTGTGTTCGAGTCCTCGCTCGTGCATTTTTTATATTCAGACATAATTTAGTTTCTATACAGTTAAAGCACCAATGTCTCAATTCTTTTCAAAAAAACTTCATGAAGAATATTTTGCAATCTTCATTTTGCTCCTGTAATCTTCATCACATCAGAACCAAAAACAACATCACTATCTGCATTGTATCTTCATCATCATTTTGCACCAAAACAACAGTCCTCCATCACATCATTTGATCCTAACCAAAACTATATCTAAAAATAGTATGAAAAACAGCTCTGAAAACAACATCTCAATTCAGTTCAAAAAAAAACTTCAGGATCATTACAACATCATTTTGCAATCTTTTGCATTACAACTTCAGGATCACATCACAACCAACAATTCTGACCAAAACTAAGAAAATGGCACCAAAACTACATCACTAGAGCCACTATGCATTTTGCCTCTCCATCACTAGAGCCATCATGATCACCAAAACTACATGATTTTGCATTTTGCCTCTCCATCACTACAACCATCAGTCTCATGCATTTTGCTACCTGGAGAGAATTGTAGTACAAAAACTACATCAGGATCACATCAACAAAAACTATCTGGAGAGAAGGTTGATCACCAATAAAAACAAGGAACATGCAGTAATAGCATTAGCTCACCAAGGAGATAAAATTTACCTTCGCTACTCATCGTCGTCGATACCAAAACAAGGAACTCTATGCCCACTCATGTTTTCCTCATCATCACTACAATATTGCAGGATAGTATGATCACTCCTGTTTTCCTCATAAAGTAGAGTAGCAAGACAGGTAGAGATCACAACAGCAAACCTTGACGAGGCCCAACGAGCAGAATGAAGACATGGTGATGAGCTAAAGGGGGGGGGGGGGGGGGGGGGGGGGGGGGGGGGGGGGGGGGGGGGGGGGGGGGGGGGGGGGGGGGGGGGGGGGGGGGGGGGGGGGGGGGGGGGGGGGGGGGGGGGGGGGGGGGGGGGGGGGGGGGGGGGGGGGGGGGGGGGGGGGGGGGGGGGGGGGGGGGGGGGGGGGGGGGGGGGGGGGGGGGGGGGGGGGGGGGGGGGGGGGGGGGGGGGGGGGGGGGGGGGGGGGGGGGGGGGGGGGGGGGGGGGGGGGGGGGGGGGGGGGGGGGGGGGGGGGGGGGGGGGGGGGGGGGGGGGGGGGGGGGGGGGGGGGGGGGGGGGGGGGGGGGGGGGGGGGGGGGGGGGGGGGGGGGGGGGGGGGGGGGGGGGGGGGGGGCGAGCGATGGATGCCTCCACTAGAGTTGTACTGCAACTCTACGATGCTTCTCAGCTGACCATAGAAGTCAATGTTCTCACGATCATGTGACCCCTCAGTGACGATTCCACTATTCTGTGTCTTCCTTTTTTCCTCGTGGTTAACGGTGTGGTACCGGACACCGTCAGCAATGCATGCCAAATACACTCTCACTCGCTTATCCGGTAAGCATGCCAAAGCAAATAGATCATCACTGACCTTCTTCTCGTCATGCAACTTTCCAATCTGCACAAATAAACCATTTAGCAACAATGGTATTTAACAGTTGGTGAATAACAGAGAAAACATAAAACATGTGGCTAAAGATCTCACATGATTCTTAAACCATTTAGCAAATCCCTTGGCAACCCTTTTATCAACATTGATCTGGCTTTCTTCCTGATTGAACTCTTCCTTGCATTTCCCGCAATGCCAACAAAACATGTGAATTAAAACAATAGGCTGGTGCCAACCCAAGCAAAAAAATATAACGAGTGCACAAGATATAACGTACTCGGTATATGGTAGAACCTCGGCGCAATTGCTGAGCACATACCAAACCATCTTGTCATACTCAACACTAGCCTCCAAGTATTGTGAGGCTCCAAGAAAGTTCACACCATGGTTGAAAACTGAGACATCACCACTTTGCAAATCAGACCGCTCTCTATTTCTGCCTGGCCGGTTCCATCTTGTTTCCACATCGCCAAAGTATCTAGAGCAAAAAGTCAAGCACTCGTCAACGACATATGCTTCAGCAATCGAACCTTCAGGTCTTGCCGTGTTTCGCACATAACTCTTACAAGTAAGCAGCTTCTTTCGATTGGGTACATCCAACCATATGCACAGGGACTCCAAGCATTGCCTCTTTTGGTAAGTGCACCGCCAAATGGACCATCACGGTGAAGAAAGCTGGAGGGAAAATCTTCTCGAGCTTGCAAAGAATATTTGGGATTTCTTTTTCAAGTCTTTCCAGAACAGTTAACTTGAGTGTTTTGCAGCACAGTTCCCCCCCCCCCCCCCCCCCCCCCCCCCCCCCCCCCCCCCCCCCCCCCCCCCCCCCCCCCCCCCCCCCCCCCCCCCCCCCCCCCCCCCCCCCCCCCCCCCCCCCATTCCTCGGAGGCCCGCCGGTAAAATCCTTTGGAGGAGGATGTGACAATCATGGGTTTTCAGTACTGAAAGCTTAAATCCATCATAAGTAACACACTTTGCTAGGTTAGCAGCATAACCATCTGGAAATCTCACCGCTCTTATGAATTCACAGAATGCAAGCTTTTGTTCTTTACTCATTGTATACCATGCTCGTGGCATTTCAAATGAATCTTCATCTTCATCATGCTGTAGATGCAAATCTTCTCTTATGCCCATGTCCTCCAAATCAAGCCTAGAACTAACCGTGTCCTTTGTCTTCCCTTCAATGTTCAGAAACATCCCTAGCATATTCTCGCATATGTTTTTCTCAATGTGCATTACATCGAGATTATGCCTTAATTTCAGATCAGCCCAGTATGGCAGGTCCCACAAACAAGACCTCTGGTCCCAACATTGACCTTCCCCACGCTTTCTTTTCTTTGCAAGCTTTCCTGGTCTCACATCCCCCCCCCCCCCCCCCCCCCCCCCCCCCCCCCCCCCCCCCCCCCCCCCCCCCCCCCCCCCCCCCCCCCCCCCCCCCCCCCCCCCCCCCCCCCCCCCCCCCCCCCCCCCCCCCCCCCCCCCCCCCCCCCCCCCCCCCCCCCCCCCCCCCCCCCCCCCCCCCCCCCCCCCCCCCCCCCCCCCCCCCCCCCCCCCCCCCCCCCCCCCCCCCCCCCCCCCCCCCCCCCCCCCCCCCCCCCCCCCCCCCCCCCCCCCCCCCCCCCCCCCCCCCCCCCCCCCCCCCCCCCCCCCCCCCCCCCCCCCCCCCCCCCCCCCCCCCCCCCCCCCCCCCCCCCCCCCCCCCCCCCCCCCCCCCCCCCCCCCCCCCCCCCCCCCCCCCCCCCCCCCCCCCCCCCCCCCCCCCCCCCCCCCCCCCCCCCCCCCCCCCCCCCCCCCCCCCCCCCCCCCCCCCCCCCCCCCCCCCCCCCCCCCCCCCCCCCCCCCCCCCCCCCCCCCCCCCCCCCCCCCCCCCCCCCCCCCCCCCCCCCCCCCCCCCCCCCCCCCCCCCCCCCCCCCCCCCCCCCCCCCCCCCCCCCCCCCCCCCCCCCCCCCCCCCCCCCCCCCCCCCCCCCCCCCCCCCCCCCCCCCCCCCCCCCCCCCCCCCCCCCCCCCCCCCCCCCCCCCCCCCCCCCCCCCCCCCCCCCCCCCCCCCCCCCCCCCCCCCCCCCCCCCCCCCCCCCCCCCCCCCCCCCCCCCCCCCCCCCCCCCCCCCCCCCCCCCCCCCCCCCCCCCCCCCCCCCCCCCCCCCCCCCCCCCCCCCCCCCCCCCCCCCCCCCCCCCCCCCCCCCCCCCCCCCCCCCCCCCCCCCCCCCCCCCCCCCCCCCCCCCCCCCCCCCCCCCCCCCCCCCCCCCCCCCCCCCCCCCCCCCCCCCCCCCCCCCCCCCCCCCCCCCCCCCCCCCCCCCCCCCCCCCCCCCCCCCCCCCCCCCCCCCCCCCCCCCCCCCCCCCCCCCCCCCCCCCCCCCCCCCCCCCCCCCCCCCCCCCCCCCCCCCCCCCCCCCCCCCCCCCCCCCCCCCCCCCCCCCCCCCCCCCCCCCCCCCCCCCCCCCCCCCCCCCCCCCCCCCCCCCCCCCCCCCCCCCCCCCCCCCCCCCCCCCCCCCCCCCCCCCCCCCCCCCCCCCCCCCCCCCCCCCCCCCCCCCCCCCCCCCCCCCCCCCCCCCCCCCCCCCCCCCCCCCCCCCCCCCCCCCCCCCCCCCCCCCCCCCCCCCCCCCCCCCCCCCCCCCCCCCCCCCCCCCCCCCCCCCCCCCCCCCCCCCCCCCCCCCCCCCCCCCCCCCCCCCCCCCCCCCCCCCCCCCCCCCCCCCCCCCCCCCCCCCCCCCCCCCCCCCCCCCCCCCCCCCCCCCCCCCCCCCCCCCCCCCCCCCCCCCCCCCCCCCCCCCCCCCCCCCCCCCCCCCCCCCCCCCCCCCCCCCCCCCCCCCCCCCCCCCATTAAGCTACACTAGACTGCATTTCAAATTAAGCTCCTCAACATATTGAATCTCCTCCTTCCCATTTCCTTTCCATTTCAAAACGATATAACAATAATAGCTAGTGTTCATCCCCTGCCCCTCAGCTAGTAAGATCAAAAACTCAAATTATCTCTGTCTTTCTCCCCTGCCCCTCTGCTAGTGTTGACAAACTAGCTAGTGTTCATCAGCAGGCGTAACACAGGAAAATCTGAGGCAAATCCGAGGCAAGGAGAGGAGAGGGGGGAGAGGGGTTCATACAGGGAGGTGTGCTTGTGGCGGAGAGGGGGGAGAGGAGTCCCCCATGCTCGGCGAGCCGCTCCTGTCATGGATAAGGCGAGCGGCGATGACGTGGGCGAGGTCATCGGAGGCGAGGTCACCGTTCCTGTCATGGGCAAGACGAGTGGCCCCTGCTAGTCGCTTCGGCCGCCGGCCCCGCCCTCGTCCACTGCCCTCGCCGGTTGCTTTCGCCCGCCGCCCGCCCTCGTTCGCCGACCCCTGCTGGTTGCTTTCGCCCGCCGCCCCTTGGTCGAAAAACGCTAAGTGGTTCTCTCTTTGATGCTATCTGTCGGAAGACCTAGAAGGTCACACTTGTCAATGATACGAGAGAATAGTGGTTTTTATATAGTATATAGAAAATTACCCATACATTAGCAACAGTCCCTCTCTAGCCCAGCGGTAGTGAACGAGCGAAGCCAGCGCCCGGTCGTGGGTTCGAGTCCTCGCTAGTGCAATTTTTTAGGGAATTAAACGCTCGCTCCCCCACCTATCAAATGGGTCCCGTCTGTCAGTGTGTGCCCACATGCTGTCAAATGGGACCCGCCTGTCTGTTGAATATAAACATTTAAGCAAAAATGACACCTAGACAATGACACATAAGCGAGGTTGCTGAGGTGGCTGCCTAATCATCCTAATGCATTCGAACTCAAGTGTAGTGACCGTTTATATTGGTCGTTATCAGCTAGGCGTGAGGCAGTGGACAGTGCTGCCCTCTTTACGACAATTTCCTCTAATGAAATTACGACCTTTCTGACCAAAATGGTCGTTATGGTTTAGGGTTTGGAGCCCCCCGAACAGCTTTTGACCAATTGGTCTCAAATGGGCATAGATTTATGACCAATTCTTCCAGGGTCACTGACAGAAGGTCACAAGTTGACATATTTCTTGTAGTGGAAATACTCATCAGATGTACTAGATTCAGGGATTATCTCAAAAGAAAATCTAGCAATGTTATGCATATCTTTCATAGGAAATATATTCTCAAAAAATGTTGCATCACGAGATTCCATTACAGTGTCAACATGCATATCAGGTAACTCAGATTTAACCACTAAAAATCTATAAGCAATGCTCCGTTGAGCATAACCTAGAAAGACATAATCCACTGTCTTCAGTCCGAGTTTGTGTTTCTTAGGAATAGGAATATTGACCTTTGCCAAGCATCCCCAAGTGCGCAAATAAGAAAGTGATGATTTTCTCCCGACCCACTCCTCATAAGGGGGTTTCTCTTTATTCTTGTTAGGAACTCTATTCAGGACATGACACGAAGTCAATAAAGCCTCCCCCACCATGCCTTAGATAAACCAGCAATGTCTAACATGGCATTCACCAAGTCAGTCAGCGTGTGGTTTTTCCTCTCCGCAACCCATTTGATTGGGGAGAATACTCTCAAGAATAATACCATGTTCCTCACAGAATTCATCAAATACTTTGGGAAAATACTCTCCACCACGATCGGACCTAAGACGCTTGATCTTTCTCTCTAGTTGATTTTCAACTTCAGCTTTATAGATTTTAAAGTAGTCTAAAGCTTCGTCTTTAGTTTGCAACAAATAAACATAGCAAAATCTTGCCGCATCATCAATCAATGCCATGAAATATCTCTTTCCATCTTTTGTCAACACACCATTCATGTCACAAATATCAGAATGTATGAGTTCTAGAGGTGCCAAGTTTCTCTCCTCGGCAACAGTGTGAGGCTTTCGAGGTTGCTTCGATTACACACAACTATTGCACTTAGAACCTTTGGCAATAGTGAAATTTGAAATTAAACTCATACTAGATAGTCGAGACATCACACCAAAACTAATATGACATAAACGAGAGTGCCACACTTGCATCATCATTAACACTAGCACAAATTTGGTTTACCGACTTATTGCAAAAAACTAAAAGGCAAAAGAGGAACAAGCCTTCGCACTCATAGCCTTTGCCTATAAATTTTCTAAATCTCCACACGATTACTTTATTCGACTGTAAAACTACCTTGAACCCATCTCGACATAGAAGGGAGATGCTAAGTAGATTCTTGTTCATATTATGGACATGCTGCACATTCCTTAGCTGCATGATCTTCCCCGAAGTAAACTTCAGATCCACCATGCCAATGCCACGAACAAAAGCATGTGACCCATTCCCCATTAGGACGGAAGAATCCCTTGCGACCTGATAAGAAATGAACAAAGAGACGTCAGAACACACGTGAACGTTAGCACCCGAATCAATCCACCACGAAGATGATTGAAATACTGAAAGAACAATAGGTAAATTACCACACCCATCAGTATTTCTAGCGGTCACCATGTTGACAGTCTTGGAGCTTGTTTTTTCTATGCGGTCTACACATTCTGAGCATTCCTTGTAAAAGTGTCCAGGCTTCCCACAGGCGTAGCACTCTAGCTCAGCCATGTTAAACTTCTTCTTCTTGAAGGTAGTAGTCTTGGTAGGCTTGTTGAAAACATGCTTGTTCTTCCCTTTGTTCTTGTTCTGTGGGTACCTCTGCACCATATTGACTGTAGGCTGAACCTCACCTCCTTTCTCAATGATATCTTTAGCTCGAGCTTTCTTTTCAACATCAAGAGATGCAATCAGATTTTCAGCCGATGTCTCCTATCTCTTATGTTTGAGTTGTGGCGAAATTCCTCCATAAAGGAGGCAACTTTGCAATCATGCACCCAGCCACAAATTTGTCAGGTAGAACACACTTAAGGAGTTCCAGTTCCTTCACAATGCACTGTATCTCATGAGCCTGTTCAGCCACAGAATGACTATTCACCATCTTGTAGTCGTGGGAACTCTCCATGATGTACAGTTCACTGCCTGCAATTTTTGCATTGAATTTAGCATTCAGTGCATTCCTCAGTGTCTTTCCATCTTCTATGTGCATGTACACATCACACAGACGGTCGTCAAGAACACTCAGAATGCATCCCACACTATTAGCTTCCTGGAAGTTTCTCTAATCTTCCTCAGAAATTCCCTCTGGAGTACCAACACTAACGTGGAAAACTTTCAAAGCAGTAAGCCAGAGCATGGTCTTCACCTGCCACCTCTTAAGCTGCACACTAGTAAACTTATCTGGCCTCGGTGCACCAGCGAATCCAGCCATAGTTAACTTAGGAAATTGCCTAAATTTGTTTTTTGGATTGTTGGAATATTAGGCAAGTTCATTATTAATTCCAGTAAATAATTCATGACTACAACAGAGACTGGCATGTAACAATCTAGCAAACTAGATGAACAACAAAACATGCACACCAGCATAACACACGAAGTAGCAACTACAGAGAGAGACATGAACATATCATGAAGGACGTACTGTTCGCTAGTTGCTGCAGGAACGACAATGTTGATGATGATGTTAACGACGATCTGTTGTCGACGGCGATGGAGACGATGATGAGTAGCACCCCCCGACTTGGACGGAAGACGCCCCGTGATGACGAATTTGAGCAGTGAACGCTTCCCAAAAACCTAATTTGTCCTCTCCCTGTGTAGTATCGCAAGGACGAACTGTTCCGGAGACCTGCTCCCCCGCACGCTGATGCACGCCGGCATTCGGGATAGAGTAGACTACGGTGGCGGCTCAAGTTGCGAGATGAGGCAAAACCCTAGGTGTTTTCGGTGCGTCTTTGCCCGAGGCCGGTAAGCAGTATATATAGGAGAACCAGAAACGTATCGTGTCGCGATCACGATCTCAAACCTACTTGGTTTCCAGGTCAAACTTACCGAACAAGGTCAAGACACCAAAAAATAAAACGACAAAAGAAAGCAGTACCCCCTACAAGGCAACAGACCGGATTTCGAAGGACCATTCACGTGCATGTCGCACGTACACCCTGCCCCGCCCCGCCCCGAGCCCGACCAAGCAAGGCGAGCACACAAGTGTCTTCTCTTTCTCTCGAACCCACTATATAAAAAGGTCCAACACTTTCTCAACTAACAATGTTGGACTAATCTTTAGCACCACACCACCACTTTTATTTTTCTCATGGGCTCATTTGATATTTCAGAATTTGTTAATGGGTCAAACCCATTTATTCTAACATGGGACATCCATAGTGATCTACAGTGAAGACGAGGAGGAAAGTAAGATGGCGAATGGATGATGTTTCTCCGTGGAGAAAAGAGAAAGAAATATGTGACACAAGGCCTGTAGCGAGGTCGGCAGGTGGCACTGTGACCGGCCGAGGACTAGATCGGTCGGCCGGCTGGGATCCTTTCCCAAAAAGAATGATCAAAGCAGTTACCGGTGGCTCGGAAGGCGCTTTCTGACAGCTGCTCTGCCCTCCTGCAGCTAAACCAGCGCACACCAAAAAAAAAAAAAGAATGGAGGAGAAAAGAAAAATGGCGGGTTTGTTCCGGCACATCGCCGCCGCTCTCCTTTTCCTCCTCACGGCTGCTTCGACCGCCGGCGCTTCCACTTATTACGCCTCGGATCCCAACCTCGGATCCGCCCGCGTCGTCTTCCAGGTCCGATTCCTGTTCCTGTTTGTGCTCTTACCGTCGTGAGATTCGCACCCAGGTGTTTCGCCTTGAACTCCTGCAAATTGAGCGGCCTATTCTAGCGTTTGGGGGAGGAAAAATATCCCGGAATTAGTTTTTGTAGATTAAATCCTCTATATCTGTCGACGAATTTGCTTTTCTTTTTTTGAAACTTGTAGATCGATTCGTGAATCGTGAGTATCCATGAGGATCTTAGCTGGAATTTCCGAGCCGCTGCTGTAGTTTTACAAAGATTCGTTTTGGAATTGGTTTAGCATGGGTGGTACGGCCAGAGTTTATTGGAGTTAAGAGTGAAAGGATTGCAAGATCCAGGAATCTAGGATTGGTGAGTGAGCTGCTGCATATTTCTCGTCAAAATTCTGATTTTCTGGGTAACTCCTATTGGCCGAATACACCTAACTACTCCCAACTGCTAGATGATACGGCTGTAATGGCACAAACTGGATCAGATTTTTTCAATAAAGGGCGACTTTATTATCTCAGAATGTAGCATCAAACGATACAAAGCATTATGAGTAACATCCGGCCTATGCATAACTAGGATGCACACAGCCAAATCTAGAAGTCTGACAATAATTCATGAAATAAAACCAACAAATCAGCAATAGTATGTTAGATCCATGGGATCGGGTAGGTTAGATCAATCCGGTAGCCCTACCTTCTCCTTGGGTTGAAGAGCTCGAGCCGGTGCTGGCCATGGTGAAGTAGTGGCCGGTGATGGCAGAGAGATGGCGGCGGTGGTGTGCTTCCCGTGAGCACCGCGCTAACCCTAGATCGGTAGGGGATTTCGGTGGGGTTTGTGGCAGCGGTGAACTTCATCAGTCGTGCCCCGGCCCCCACCTCTGTTTATATATGCGCGGGTCACAGGGGACCACCAACCATATGAGGGTTGGGCGCCCCAATCAGGGCGTGAATCTAAGGGCCCGGTGGGCCGTTGGGCCCACACAGAGGAGATCAACCTAACATTCTCCCCCTTGATCTCAACTTTACTTTTAACCTTATACTTTCTAGTTTATTTGTTTCATCACATATTGGTACATAGAGCATGTTTCATCGTCACAGCTTAATTGCCGATAGAATCATACAGCTACAACATACGTTTTGTTCAGAAACAAATTATGTTCCTTTTGGGCCTATCCAGGAATCATAGGCTTTCCCTTAAACCCATGCCGGCTAAGTGTTCCTTGAACACATTGGGTGGTAAGCCTTTCGTTAGCGGATCCGCAAGCATATCATTTGTCCTTATATGCTCGAGACTTATAGTTTGATCCTGGATTTTATCTTTCACAACATAATACCTTATCTCTATTATTTTGGCAGCATTACTCGACTTGTTGTTGTGAACATAGAATACTGTGGGTTGGTTGTCACAGTACATCTTTAGTGATTTGTGAATACAATCTACCACTTTCAAGTCGAGTATAAATTTCTTTAGCCATATCGCCTGCCCCGTGGCCTCGAAGCATGCTATGAATTCTGCATACATCATGGATGATGCAACTAACGACTGTTTGGAGCTTTTCCACGAAATAGCTCCCCCAGTGAGAGTGAATACGTATCCTGACGTGGATTTTCTATCATCTCTGTCCCCTGCAAAATCTGCGTCTGAATACCCTTTTATCTCTAGGGAATCACTTCTCCTGTATATTAGCATGTAGTCCTTTGTGCCTTGCGCATAACGCAATGCTTTCTTTACCATCTTCCAGTCCTCTATGCCTGTATTCTCTTGATATCTACCGAGTACCCCAGTGATAAAAGCTAAGTCAGGGCGAGTGCACACTTGTGCATACTGTAAGCTGCCAACAACCGAAGCATATGGTACTGCTTTCATTTGATCGATCTCGTACTGGTTCTTGGGACATTGGAATTTACCAAAACTATCGCCCTTGACTATAGGAGCAGGTGTGGCTTTACTCGCATGCATATTATACTTTTGAAGAACCTTGTCTAAATATGCTTTCTGTGATAGTCCTAAGACTCCATTGTTTCTATCTCGGTGAATTTCTATGTCCAAAACATATGATGCTTCACCAAGATCTGTTATGTCAAAATTTGAGGATAAGAACTTCTTTGTTTCTTGTAGTAGACTAACATCACTGCTAGCAAACAGGATATCATCCACATACAAGATTAGGAAAATATATTTCCTATTTTCAAACCTTGCATAAATGCAGTTATCCTCAATATTTTCTTTAAATCTGAAACTTTTAATCGTTTGATTAAACTTTAGATACCACTGTCTAGAGGCTTGCTTTAATCCATAAATGGATTTCTTCAGGCGGCATCCCATATTTTCCTTGCCTTTCATGATAAAACCCTTGGGTTATTTCATGTAGACATTTTCTTTTAAATCCCCGTTGAGAAATGCCGTCTTTACGTCCATTTGATGTAACTCTAAATCAAAATGAGCAACTAATGCCATTATGATTCTGAAGGAATCCTTACATGAGACTGGAGAAAATGTCTCATTGTAATCTATCCCTTCTCTTTGTGTAAATCCTTTTGCCACAAGTCTTGCTTTATACTTTTTTACATTCCCTTTAGAGTCATACTTAGTTTTGTAGACCCATTTGCAACCTACTGTCTTGGCTCCTTTAGGAATTTCCTCTAAGTCCCAAACATCTTTGGAACTCATCGATTTCATCTCGTCTTCCAGTGCCTTCATCCACTTCGATGAATGAGGGCTTCTCATGGCTTCTTCATATGAGGTGGGATCTTTTTCTGTATGAACTATTTCCGTGTTATAAACTTTATAATCAGTAGAAATAGCTGACTTTTCGTGTCTTGTAGACCTTTTAAGGGCCCCAGTTTCTGGCACATTCTGTGCCTCAACTTCTGGCACTTCTTCTAAAATTTGCTGCTGCACCTCCCTTTCATGCTCAATAACGGGTTCAGTCGGCTCCTGACGGACAGGTTCCGGGTCTACCCCCATAGTTGTCATGGGTGGAGTTGCAACTGGTAGTGAGAAAAATGGCTCCTGAATCATCGGATTAGGTGCATGCACCCTCTTCTCCTCAAGATCAATTTTCCGAGCTACCATGCTCCCCCTCATCATTTCGTCCTCTAAGAAGACTGCATGTCTTGTTTCTACAAACTTTGTATATCTGTCTGGGCAGTAGAAACGAAAACCCTTTGATCTGTCTGGATAGCCAATGAAGTGGCAACTCACTGTTTTGGGATCTAACTTTGCAATGTTTGGATTAAACATTTTGGCCTCAGCAGGGCACCCCCACACCTTGAAGTGTTGTAGGGAGGGCACTCTTCCTGTCCATAGCTCGTACGGTGTTTTGGGCACCGACTTGCTTGGTACTTTGTTGAGAATGTGAATGGCGGTTTTAAGTGCCTCCATCCATAATCCCAATGGCAAGGTGGAGTAACTCATCATGCTGCGCACCATATCCATAAGTGTACGGTTACGCCTTTCAGCTACTCCATTTTGCTGAGGCTCGCCCGACATTGAATACTGGGCTACTATGCTAGTCTCCTGCAAGAACTTTGCAAAAGGTCCAGGGACTTGGCCATATGGAGTGTGCCGACCGTAGTATTCTCCGCCACGGTCGGATCTTACTATCTTTATTCTTTTATCATGCTGATTTTCAACTTCAGCTTTGAATATCTTAAATTTATGCAACGCTTCAGATCTTTCTTTGATTGGATAAATATATCCATAGCGAGAGTAGTCATCTGTGAATGTTATGAACGAGTCATATCCATCCACACTTTTCACCGGAAATGGTCCACAAATGTCAGTGTGAATGATTTCTAGTGTGCCTGTACTATGGATTGCACCCTTTTTGATTTGTTTTATATACTTCCCTTTAATGCAATCTATGCATTGTTCTAAGTGTGAGAATTCTAACGGAGGAAGAATTTCACTTTTGACTAATCTTTCTATTCTCCCCTTGGAAATATGGCCCAAGCGACAGTGCCATAATTTCGATGAATCGTGTTTTCTCTTTTTTTTCTTTTGTTCTTTATTCGACGCGACATGCTCATTCACATTACACACAGAGTGCACTTTTTCACGTAGTGATAATAAATAAAGCTCATCGTGTAGTAAAGCATCACCCACATAAGCATTATTAAACCATATGGCACACTTGCCATGTCCAAAAATAACATTCATAATTATCTTTGTCCAAACATGAAACACTAATTAAGTTTCTATGACATGATGGAACATATAAAACATCTCTAAGTAGAAGCTTGAATCCATCGGCTAACTCCAAGGAGATGTCGTCGACAGCTTCAACTTCCGCTTGAATTCCATTTGCTACTTCAATGCCTCTTTCTCTTCTTTGCGTAGTCTGGGTCGAATGGAATCCCTGTAAAGAATTTGCAACCTGAACAGTTGCTCCTGAGTCAATCCATCAAGTAGATTTCGAAAACTGTGTATACAAGGATTCATTTACTAAGGAAACAATGTTGTTACCTTGCTTTGCCATTAAGGACTTCAGCCAATCAGGGCAGTCTTTCTTGTAATGTCCGGTCTTCTTACAGTGGAGACATGTGTCTTTGTCCACTGGGAAAGACTTCTGCTGATGCTGATAGGGAGCTTTACCATGTGGCTTTGAGGGGGAACTTTTGCTGTTTTGATTGTAATTCTTTTTCGTATGATCCTTCACATAGTTGAGTGAACCACCATGTGAGGCTTTGAGTCTGTCCTCTTCTTGGACACACATTGCTATTGTCTTTTCAATGTCCCATGTTCCAGGTGACATATTTTAGTTTACAACAAAAGTTTCAAACTCCTTTGGCAGTGAAGCCATGACCAGGTGGACCAGGAGCGCTGGTTTGATCTCCAGATCCTCATCCATTGGCTTAAGCTTTGCTGCCATGTTGCTCATCCTGAGGATGTGCTCTCTTATTCCATGACTACCACCTGTGTAGTTTTCTGTCACCAGTTGCTTTAACACCTAGGTGGCATATATCTTTGAAGAGCCAGTGAACTGGCTCTTTATCTTTGTAAGCAACTCCCCTGCGGAAGTACACTCTGCAATTGAGCCCCCAATGGCGCTCTCGATTGTATTCTTTATAAATGCCATGCACTTTTTGTTTGCATTGACCCACTTTTGGTTTTCTATGGAATATAACATCTCCACAGGAGCATGATCCCCCCTCTTTTTATCCCACGCAGCATCATCATCAGTGGCCTCTCTGACTGGCTCTGTAGGTCTGACCGGCTGTGGAGTGTCCACAAACCAGTCCAGCTCAGCACAGACAAATGCCAGTTCTACTTTCTTCCTTCACTCAGTGTAATTGTCACCTCTAAGTGTCGGAACATCTTTTAGGCAACTCATCAAGTGGAAGCCTCCTGAAATCACAATTTAAGTGAGATCAGTATAACAATCATATGCATTAATCTAACGTTGGTCAAATTAAACATACAATTGTCTATGCAATTAAATCTATATTACCGTTGGGCAAAATATTAGAAATAAATGCACCTTTAATTGCAATAATAAAACATGATCATGTTATTAACAACGTTGGTCATAAAAATAACATAATCATATTCATTTTAATAATCACTTTAACATGCTCTTAAAAACTTAATTCTATGTAAACTTTTATTTTCTTTGTAAAAGAGCACTATTAATTATTTACGCAGCGGAAAAACATGAATAAAAATTCATGAACTTTTTACTTTTTACAGAAACTTTTCTTCGACTAAATAAAAATTCATGAACTTTATTATTTTCTTTATAAAATTCATGAACTTTTTTTTTTTGAAAAATTTCTATTTTCATTTTCAGAAACTTTTTCTGTTTACTTTTCTATTTTCTAAACAAACTTTCTTTGGATCAAATTTGAATAGAAAATACTATGTGAAATTTGCCCAAAACTGGACAAATAACAAAAAACAGAAAAAGAAAACTGCAGTGGCCCGGCGCGCCAGCCGACCAGAGCCCAGCCGCGCGAGCTGGCCAGAGCCCAGCCGCGAGGCCACCTTCGGCCCGGGGCGGGGCTAGGGTTCGTGTCGTGGCCGTCGATCTAAATCCGACGGTCGCCCTTGCTTTTCGCCCGATCAAAAACGGGCTCCAGCCATCGGGGGGAAACCTTAGCGCTCATTTCCCACCCCCTCGCACGCGCCGCTCTGCGCCCGCTGCTCTCTTTGTCTCTCGCGCCGGGAGCGACTGCGGCCACCAGCGGCGGGCAGTCCGGCCGCCGGCGACGGGGTCGAAGACCACCGCGCTGCGCGTGCCTCGTGCTCGCTTCTCCTTCCTCCCGTTCCCCTTCTCTTTCCTGTTGCAGAGAGGGCGGGGCCCGTCCTCCGATCTGTCTCCGCGGCCGGGGCCCGAAGCCACCGGCGAGCTAGGTCTGGCCGCCGGCGACGGCGACCTGAAGCCATCGCGCCGCGCGCGCGACCCTCTGTTTCATCCCCTTACTTTTCTTTATCCATCTCCACTGCAATAGAGAGAGAGAGAGAGAGAGAGAGAGAGAGAGAGACACGGGAGAGCCTCCTCTTCTCCTCTGCGCCTGATGGACGACGACGATCTGTGGCCCCGTTGCCTCCCCTTCGCCGGTGACGCGTTTCCCTTAGCGGAAGCGCGCCGCCGTCGAACGGCGTGGCTGCGGTGCTCTTTGCCCCTTTCGTGGTAGTTCTTCGTCCCCGCACCTCGGCTCGCCGATGCGTGTGGGGATCGAGAGGAACAGGCGCGGCCGGAGTGGCGGCGCACTTTGCCGGCGAGGCCAGAGGCCCTCTGCCGGTAATCCTTCTTTGTCCTCTGATTAGGGTTCTTGGAAGGGGGAAACATTATCTTTGAATTTCTTTTCTACCGAAAGGTCTAAACCCAATTTGGCTGATACCATTGTTAGATCGATGGGATCGGGTAGGTTAGATCAATCCGGTAGCCCTACCTTCTCCTTGGGTTGAAGAGCTCGCCCCCCCCCCCCCCCCCCCCCCCCCCCCCCCCCCCCCCCCCCCCCCCCCCCCCCCCCCCCCCCCCCCCCCCCCCCCCCCCCCCCCCCCCCCCCCCCCCCCCCCCCCCCCCCCCCCCCCCCCCCCCCCCCCCCCCCCCCCCCCCCCCCCCCCCCCCCCCCCCCCCCCCCCCCCCCCCCCCCCCCCCCCCCCCCCCCCCCCCCCCCCCCCCCCCCCCCCCCCCCCCCCCCCCCCCCCCCCCCCCCCCCCCCCCCCCCCCCCCCCCCCCCCCCCCCCCCCCCCCCCCCCCCCCCCCCCCCCCCCCCCCCCCCCCCCCCCCCCCCCCCCCCCCCCCCCCCCCCCCCCCCCCCCCCCCCCCCCCCCCCCCCCCCCCCCCCCCCCCCCCCCCCCCCCCCCCCCCCCCCCCCCCCCCCCCCCCCCCCCCCCCCCCCCCCCCCCCCCCCCCCCCCCCCCCCCCCCCCCCCCCCCCCCCCCCCCCCCCCCCCCCCCCCCCCCCCCCCCCCCCCCCCCCCCCCCCCCCCCCCCCCCCCCCCCCCCCCCCCCCCCCCCCCCCCCCCCCCCCCCCCCCCCCCCCCCCCCCCCCCCCCCCCCCCCCCCCCCCCCCCCCCCCCCCCCCCCCCCCCCCCCCCCCCCCCCCCCCCCCCCCCCCCCCCCCCCCCCCCCCCCCCCCCCCCCCCCCCCCCCCCCCCCCCCCCCCCCCCCCCCCCCCCCCCCCCCCCCCCCCCCCCCCCCCCCCCCCCCCCCCCCCCCCCCCCCCCCCCCCCCCCCCCCCCCCCCCCCCCCCCCCCCCCCCCCCCCCCCCCCCCCCCCCCCCCCCCCCCCCCCCCCCCCCCCCCCCCCCCCCCCCCCCCCCCCCCCCCCCCCCCCCCCCCCCCCCCCCCCCCCCCCCCCCCCCCCCCCCCCCCCCCCCCCCCCCCCCCCCCCCCCCCCCCCCCCCCCCCCCCCCCCCCCCCCCCCCCCCCCCCCCCCCCCCCCCCCCCCCCCCCCCCCCCCCCCCCCCCCCCCCCCCCCCCCCCCCCCCCCCCCCCCCCCCCCCCCCCCCCCCCCCCCCCCCCCCCCCCCCCCCCCCCCCCCCCCCCCCCCCCCCCCCCCCCCCCCCCCCCCCCCCCCCCCCCCCCCCCCCCCCCCCCCCCCCCCCCCCCCCCCCCCCCCCCCCCCCCCCCCCCCCCCCCCCCCCCCCCCCCCCCCCCCCCCCCCCCCCCCCCCCCCCCCCCCCCCCCCCCCCCCCCCCCCCCCCCCCCCCCCCCCCCCCCCCCCCCCCCCCCCCCCCCCCCCCCCCCCCCCCCCCCCCCCCCCCCCCCCCCCCCCCCCCCCCCCCCCCCCCCCCCCCCCCCCCCCCCCCCCCCCCCCCCCCCCCCCCCCCCCCCCCCCCCCCCCCCCCCCCCCCCCCCCCCCCCCCCCCCCCCCCCCCCCCCCCCCCCCCCCCCCCCCCCCCCCCCCCCCCCCCCCCCCCCCCCCCCCCCCCCCCCCCCCCCCCCCCCCCCCCCCCCCCCCCCCCCCCCCCCCCCCCCCCCCCCCCCCCCCCCCCCCCCCCCCCCCCCCCCCCCCCCCCCCCCCCCCCCCCCCCCCCCCCCCCCCCCCCCCCCCCCCCCCCCCCCCCCACGCCTTCTCATGTATGCGTTCGAGCCATGTGTTGTACCTTCTTATGTACTCATTCTGTTTCCTTCTATCAATGAATGATACGCAAGTTTTGCGTATTCGCGAAAAAGACCACGTATTTAGCGAGTGTGTACACCGGAAAATAACCTGCAGAGGAGAAGCCTTTTTGTCATCAAAAACCAAACCATTTCTACATAGTCAAAGCGACCAAATTAAGGCATACGCTCCTACCCTTATTAGCGTTTTTAACCTATTTGTAATACCGGCCAACCACTGACCAAAAATATTGGCAACACTTGTGGGTGGATACAAATCTGACGCTATTTGGATGACCGACCACGTAGAACATGCAAACTTGCATTGGAAGAAGAGGTGTTTGATTGTCTCGTCACGAATACAAAAACAACACTTCTTACTCCCTGCCAGTTGCATCGTGCGAGGTTGTCTTTAGGTAACACAACTCTCCAAAGATACCACATGAAGATTTTCACTTTTAGTGGAATCTTAGACTTCCAAATTTTCTTGTTATTACTCACTGGTACCTCAGAGTGCGTGAGTGCACGGTACATAGAGTCTATTGTGAAAGACCCTGATGTCGTAAGGTTCTAGCGAAACACATCCCGGCCTTGTGTCAGGTTAATCTAATCCAGCCGGGATAAAAGATTATGCCATGACATAAGTCGCGAGCCAATCAAATCCCGCCTGAACGAAATATTCAGCGGGGAAGAACTGAGCACGTGCGCAATAGTATTATTCTTATCGCGAGCAATGTTATACAAGGCTGGATATTGTCCTCTGAGACTGGCATTGCCTAGCTAGATGTCTTCCCAGAAACGAATCTCCCATCTTTCCTTTATCACGAAGGACCCAAAGCGAAATAGATGTTTCTTTGCCGTCATTAGGCCAGCCCAAAAGTGCGGGTCGCCAGGTTTCCAATATGCCTGAGACACCGCCTTTTGGCCTAGATACTTGTTGCGCAACATGGTTTGCCAAACACCATCCTTAGTAAGAAGTTTAAATAACATTTACAGAGAAGGGCCTCATTCTTGACTTGCAGGTCATGAATTCCATGGCCACCTTGGTCTTTAGGCCTACAAACCATGCTTCATTTGGCAAGCCTGTATTTTTTCTTTTCACCGTCTCCTTGCCAAAAGTATCTGGATCTAAAATAGTCTAGTCTTTGCAGGACCCCTTTTGGGAGTTGGAAGAAAGAAAGCATATAGAGAACCATATTTGTGAGGACGGAGTTAATCAAAACCAGCCGACCTCCAATTGAGAGCAATTTTTCTTTCCAACTTCTCAACCGTTTCTCTAGACGCTCCTCCACATGCTTCCACTCTGCAATGGTGAGACGCTGATAATGAACCAGTATTCCCAGATCTTTAATCGGGAATTGGCCAAGTGCGCAACCAAACAGGTCAGCATAATCAGCCGCCGTCTCAACGGCTTCTCCAAAGCAGAACAATTCGCTTTTATGAAAGTTAATTTTGAGGTCTGACATTTGCTCAAACGCTGAAAGCAAGAGTTTCAGATTTCGAGCTTTGTCCAGGTCATGTTCCCTAAAAAGAATTGTGTCATCGGCATATTGCAAAATAGAGAGGCCACCATCCACAAGGTGTGGCACTACTCCCGCAATCTGTCATCCTGCTTGGCGTGCTCAATCAGAATAGCCAACATGTCAGCAATAATGTTAAATAACATTGGGGACATGGGTCACCCTGTCGTAGTCCTTTTTTTGTCTGAAAATAATGACCTGCATCATCATTGACTTTGATGGCCACACTACCTCCAGTTACAAAATTTTGCATCCACTGGTGCCATTTATTAGAGAAACCTTTCATCCTTAGGGCTTGTTGGAGAAAAGACCACTTGACCTTGTCATAGGCTTTTTCAAAGTCAATTTTGAATACTACTACACTCATGTTCTTTCGGTGCATCTCGTGAACGGTCTCATGAAGGATTACTACACCATCTAGCATATTCATTCCTTGCATGAAGGCCGTTTGAGATGGTCGGACAACATGGTCAGCTATCGAGTTTAACCTATTTGTAGCCACTTTGGTGAAAATCTTGAAGCTGACATTAAGGAGGCATATGGGTCTGAACTATTGGATCCGTTCAGCCTCCTTAATTTTCGTCAACAAAACAATCTTGCTAAAATTTAGCCTGAATAGGTCAAGTCGATCGGCATGAAGACACTTAAATAACTCCAAAAGGTCAGTCTTGATGATATCCCTGAAATTCTGATCGAATTCTGCGGGGAAACCATCCGGGCATGGAGCTTTGTTGTGTTCCATTTGGAACACCGCCGCTCTCACCTCTTCCGAGAAAGGTGCCATGAGGATATCGTTCTCTTCCGCGGTGACTTGTGAAATATCATCTGTTCGTGCCTTGTCAAGGGTGACATTCCCTTCATCTGGCACCCCGAACAAAGATTTGTAGTAGATGGTGATATACTTTTTGAGCTCCTCCTGACCTTCGATCCGCCCCTCATCCTGTTGGAGACTACAAATACATTTCTTCCTATGTCGACCATTGTCGACCAATTGGAAGTATCTTGTATTACTATCTCCCATTAGGATGAAGTCAGCTTTGGACCTCTGGTAGTATTTGATCTCCTCTTCGCGCAATAGACGGGCAACCTTCTCATTAGATTGATTTTTCAATTCAATCTCTTGTTGAGATAAGGTGCGTGTTTCTGCAATTTTGTCGAGGTCATCAATGATGGTGCAGAGGCGCTGCTTTTCTTTTTTGTATAATCCGTTGGTGTGTTTCGCCCATCCAGAGAGGTGTTGCCTCATGGCCCTTATTTTATAATTCCATCTCTGAATCGGTGTACGACCAACGGCGGGCCTCTCCCAAACGCTCTTGATTACGTCTACAAAACCTTCCCGATGCAGCCATGCCAATTCAAATTTGAAAGGGCGATGGGCAGGATGGCTCGTAGAATTAGAATGAAGAATGATTGGCGCATGATCCGATAATGCCTCGATTCGCTCTAGGGCTCGCACGGTCACCATAGGAAATTTCCCCCCCCCCCCCCCCCCCCCCCCCCCCCCCCCCCCCCCCCCCCCCCCCCCCCCCCCCCCCCCCCCCCCCCCCCCCCCCCCCCCCCCCCCCCCCCCCCCCCCCCCCCCCCCCCCCCCCCCCCCCCCCCCCCCCCCCCCCCCCCCCCCCCCCCCCCCCCCCCCCCCCCCCCCCCCCCCCCCCCCCCCCCCCCCCCCCCCCCCCCCCCCCCCCCCCCCCCCCCCCCCCCCCCCCCCCCCCCCCCCCCCCCCCCCCCCCCCCCCCCCCCCCCCCCCCCCCCCCCCCCCCCCCCCCCCCCCCCCCCCCCCCCCCCCCCCCCCCCCCCCCCCCCCCCCCCCCCCCCCCCCCCCCCCCCCCCCCCCCCCCCCCCCCCCCCCCCCCCCCCCCCCCCCCCCCCCCCCCCCCCCCCCCCCCCCCCCCCCCCCCCCCCCCCCCCCCCCCCCCCCCCCCCCCCCCCCCCCCCCCCCCCCCCCCCCCCCCCCCCCCCCCCCCCCCCCCCCCCCCCCCCCCCCCCCCCCCCCCCCCCCCCCCCCCCCCCCCCCCCCCCCCCCCCCCCCCCCCCCCCCCCCCCCCCCCCCCCCCCCCCCCCCCCCCCCCCCCCCCCCCCCCCCCCCCCCCCCCCCCCCCCCCCCCCCCCCCCCCCCCCCCCCCCCCCCCCCCCCCCCCCCCCCCCCCCCCCCCCCCCCCCCCCCCCCCCCCCCCCCCCCCCCCCCCCCCCCCCCCCCCCCCCCCCCCCCCCCCCCCCCCCCCCCCCCCCCCCCCCCCCCCCCCCCCCCCCCCCCCCCCCCCCCCCCCCCCCCCCCCCCCCCCCCCCCCCCCCCCCCCCCCCCCCCCCCCCCCCCCCCCCCCCCCCCCCCCCCCCCCCCCCCCCCCCCCCCCCCCCCCCCCCCCCCCCCCCCCCCCCCCCCCCCCCCCCCCGACGCATCGCCTTCGCGAGGCAGTGTTCATCAGTCGCAGAGGAACCATCAGCAGCAAGGGAGTGACGGTTACTACGTCGAAGGGGCGTGGTCAGGCCTCTAGACATAGTACCCATCGGCGTCGACAGAGTAGCCGTTGGCGTAGACTTAAACGAGGGCGGGGGTGTCCGTACAGTCCCGGTGGTCGGTGAAGAGGAACGCGCTGCAGAGCCCAGTGGAACCACGACGACAACCGCACGAGCCGGTGACGCGGCTGGTGGCATCGTCGATGTCCTGGTGTTCTCGCGGTGGGTGCCGCGTCACGACAGATGCCATGGGATGGCTTAAAGGTGAGGGCAAGGCTACATCGGAGATCCGGGACGGGATTGAGCAACATCACGTGGTGGTTTACCCAGGTTCGGGGCTCTCCGTGGGAGGTAACACCTTTAGTCCTGCATGTCTGGTGTATATGCGAAGTAGTACAGAGTTGCTCCTAGAGCTGTATTACAGGAGGCAGTGGAGAGCTATGGGCTTCATGCCTCATGCATATGAGTGTGAGTGTGTGGCGTGAGAGCCAGAGATGAATGTATAGCCGTGAGTGAGTGTGGTGTGGTGTGGTGGGCATGAGTGCCTTGTGTTGGCCAAGTGAACCCCCTGGTGCATCTTATAAAGGGATGCCCAGGGGACAAGGGGTGGCCCACTTGGCCAACTATACTATCTAGAGGTCATCCGAAGTGACGCATGATGCATGCATAGTGCAGCACTATTGGGGCGCAGTGAAGTGATGCGCTATAGTGTTTGCTCTATCAGCAATAGTGACCACGGTATGGCCGTCTTCTCCGTGTCGGGTCGGATGTGACGCCGCGGTTGACTCCGCGTAGCAGGCCGGCTGGAGCAGCCGGACGGGAAGCAGGCTGGAGCAGCCGGGTGGCGAGCCGGCCGGGGTGGCCGGGCAGCCGGACCGAGGGGCGTTGGCCGCCCCGATGTTTTGAAGTGTCGTTTCGTCTCCTTAAGCCTACCACCTTAAGCCTACCCGGGGGTCATACCCCGACAGTCGAGGAATCCGGCCTGCAAACCGGAGCAGAATGAACCGAGTGCGCAGCTGGTGGCGCGACAGGATCCACGGCCGGCTGTATCCGTGCCGAAGCAGTGGCAGAAGCATGCGCTGCAGCTGCATGCAACGTCGGGGCAGCAGCATTTGGCTGCTTGAGCGCCAGGCTCATATGCGCGTCTGGGCCATTCTCCGTGACTGCTGCATGTAGCCAAGAGCCATAGGCCGGCCCTCCACAGCCGCTGCCTGTATGGCGCACTCAGCCGGGGACCGCGCCTGGTCCACTTCATTCGCGTGAGCAGCAGCAGCTACAGGCAGTCTCGTTGCTGCCATATACACGTCCGGCTGGCCGGCCGAAAGCCCTGTTCTGCTGCCTGTACTGATTTCTGCACGGACTTCATGGGAACCGCCGAACTAGTTTGAGCATCCGGTGTCGTATTTTCACCAACAGCTTGGACATTTTTAGACCTCTTGCTAGCATCTCTGTCAGGCATATCCTCACCCCGGTTAGCGCCGTCCTCATGGCCATCATCATGGTTTTCCCAAATTCGTGGCATAAAGTCAACATCTGGGACATAGTCCTCCAGAACAAACCGAAGTGAATAGCGATTAAGTTTAACATAGACATCCGAGGAGACCGAAGCATCAACAGACCCATCTTTCTTGGAGAAAATATTCAAAGAATGTACGGCCACCTGAATTCGCACAATTCCATGCCGGCGCAAAGAAACCAAATCAACATCTTGCGTGGCTCCTATAACTGATCCAACCGCCCACAAACCGAGGAAATGGCGGAGAGGTGGTGGAACGCCAGTGACATGAACCCATACCGGCTGCAAAGGAAGAACGGATGTGACCTCCTCAGCTATCCATTCACTGAATGCAACCTTCACGTTGTGTGATTTGACATTGTACTCAAAAGCTGCCACACATTTCAAAATCTCGAGGGACGGGAAACAAACTAGGAAAGCATTGTCTCCATGCGGCACGGCTTCCCACTTCCAAGAAGACTGGAGTGAGGCGATCTTAGCGACCTCTACCTCCACCTCAGCAGCACATAAAGAACCACCGGAGATCGTGACCAAAGCAGTCGGCAGTGTTGGTGGTGCTAGATGTTCCTTGAAAAGCGAGTCAGGTAGTTGCACGAACATAGCGTTTACAAGCCCGCATCCACCGAGCGACGCAATGGGCCTTGGCTGCTTGAACACAGGACAACGGTGCATAGGGTGCTTGTAGTTGTTGCAAATATGACAATAGTGTATCACCGTGCAGTCCTTGGAGAGATGATCATCTGAACGACATTTGAAGCACCAAAGGCCGGTTTTCTTTCCTTTCGGGCCCTGTCCAGTGGCGTCCGTCGAGGCCGCAACCACTGGATCAGATAGTTTATTTGCATTGTTGTGTAGCATACCTAGTTTTGTTTTTTGTACTTTGCAAGAACTTTGTTTTTAATGTTCTTCTATATCTGTTGGTACTTATGTTCCTTTATATGACCCAGTTAATCCTCAAATGTAGTATGCTAATCAATTTTCTTACTGACATCACCTACTTGTTTTGCAATTGTACCTGCAGTTAAATCATGGTGACATTGAATTCGGCTTCTTTCCTCATGTTGCACCTAAGACAGTTGAACACATATTTAAACTTGTGCAGCTTGGATGCTATAATACAAATCACTTCTTCCGGGTATGAATAAATTTGATAACTTGCTGACACATTTTGTTTGTTTGTTATGGACTACTTTTTATCATATGCATGCACATCTGTTACTGGTTGCAGGTTGACAAGGGTTTCGTTGCGCAAGTTGCCGATGTCATGGGAGGTAGAAAAGCCCCTATGAATAAAGAGCAGGAACAACAGGCAGAGAAATCAATTGTTGGTGAATTTAGTACTGTCAAGCATGTCAGAGGAATTCTCTCAATGGGAAGGTACTCCCTCTCTGAAGTTTCGGCAGAAACCTGTCTTATCAAACCATCTGGTTCTGGCCTAAACCATAATATCATGTACTAGCATCTTTCTGTATGCATTGGTTCATATTGTTCTCCATAGTTCCTTTTGTCTTCCCGTACAACTCCAGATGAATGCAACGTATATCCTTATTCAGAGTGGATATTGTACATGCAAGGGTGGGTGCTTGAGTCTAGGGTTTAGCTAATTATTTATCTTTAAAAATTCTGAAAAACATCCATAGATTCATTCATAAATATGATCAGGTATGCCCTGCACAAAAAAGAAGCTGCTTTGTATCTACAATTACATTTTATCAGCTTATGATATTTACTTATTCTTCCCCTCTGCAAGGTATTCTGACCCAGACAGTGCCTCCTCTTCCTTTTCTATCCTCCTTGGTGATGCTCCCCACCTTGATGGCCAGGTATTTAGCATTTTTTGAAAAGACTCATATTCAATGTCAGTTAAGTAACTGAATGGAGATTGATGCCTAATGGTTTTCAGTATGCTGTATTTGGGAGGGTGACTAAGGGTGACGATACATTAAGAAAACTAGAGCGCCTGCCAACCCATAAAGAAGGCATTTTTGTAATGGTATGTATCTGTCAATGCCAGTCCTATGTGTGGGCAAATCTGTTCCACCTTATTTACCTCTTGAGTGCACATGTTAAATATTTGAATTCTTTCACATGCTAAATTGCACCATATTTATGTATTTATTCCATTTTCAGCCAATTGAGCGCATTGAGATTCTGTCGACATACTATTATGGTAAGTTGGTAACAACTGAAAGTTCCTTGTTTCTTCCACCTTTTATTTTTATTTTCTGTATCTTGAACATCATTACCACGAACAAAATACACTAGCATATATGCAAATCAAAACAATGATAGTTAGAGTGTTACACCGCGTGCCCTTTAGATGGTTAGACAATTTACTCTTTTTTTTGAACCGGGCATTACCCTTTCCATTACTGCGACATAACGGAAATACAACCAATGTCCAGAAAATAAGGCGGGAAAGAGGGAAGCGGGTTCAAGCATCGCCGGAAAACCCACCATGAGCACTCGCCATCGAGATTACTCACTGTGGGGCGAAAACCCGACGACACTATATAATTCATACCCTAACAGAAACAAACACCGTCTACGATCAAACCAAAACAAACGCCAGGCTCCATCCAGAGCAACAGGCCCCATCCATCCTCACGCAGGAGGCAACTAGGTCAACAAAGCAAAGAACAAGATCACCCTCCTCAGCGAGCTCCTTCATCCTGGTAAGCCGTCGCGCAGATCCTCATCAGACGAGATGCATTATCCTTCAGCAGTTCTCCTCCAGTTCTCAGAGTCGCCGCGTCCTCCTGCTTCACAACAGAGCACAAGCAGAGAAGATACATTCAAATGGAGATTTGAGTTGATCTTCTCTATCATTGGAAGTAGTTTTTTTCTCTAGCAGTTGAATAGATGTCAATATGAAGGTTCTATAGCTAATCCTATCATGTATATACCTAAGAGAGTGATCCCCATTAATTCTAATTATCTCAACATGCATGTTTCAACATAATCAAAATTGTTGTAGCCGATAGATTTACTAGCTTGATCCACTAGCATCTGTCTGATCTACGCATGAGAATCCTCTACCATGAAACATGCACAAGTGCATTCTAAGTAGGTTTTAGATCACATTGCATTTAATTGTGACATGCACAGCTTTTCATGTTAATATTTTTTGTTTAAGTCGAAATCTATCACATTGTTTGAATCGTAAGGACTGAGTTAGTATTCTACAGAGTATTTAGAAACTATATATCCAATTCCATGCAACACGCGGGGTATCATCTAGTTAAGTAGAATTTTAGACCCCTAACCATCTACATTTTTCATTCTAGAGTGATTGCTGATGAAGCAACACTAACCTGTGAAAATATTAGGTGTTAAAAGGTTTGACCTATGCCTAGTAAAGTAATTGTAATGAAATATTAATCTGTATGATACACAAAAGTATAATATTGAATTTCTGATCTAAAGAAGAAGTATATGCATGATTTCCCTGCTACCAAGCTGTTATGTATCGGAGTACATGGCCCTACCATGGCAGGTACCAATTATGGGAAGAGGTCCCCAACCGCTATCTTAGATAGTCTATCCTTTAAATAAAGAAGATATCCTTTAGCTTGCGAAAGCCAATTAGGGATAAGATCTGTGACCTCTTTAGATTGGATTGTTAGGCCTCTGTCTAAAGAGGACCCCCCCTCCCCCCCATGAGGAATAATGCAAGCTAGAATTAGAAAAATAACTCTTCTATCTTTGCTTCCAGGGCTGAGAGCTTCTCCCTAGCCCTAGTACAAAATCTATTCAGCACTTTAGCTATGACATGTGTATTTTCATGTATCAGAACCTGCTGTAAACTTTGATCCAGAATGTAAGTACTACCATGCTGAAAATAACTTGAAGGTGTTTGGAGAGAATAATTGGAGTGAAAGATTGATTGTTCTTGCTTCCTAATCTGAGATACAATACATCCTTGTATATGGGATGTTTTGCCCTTGACCTTTACCTAATGCAACTAGAATGTTTAGAACTTCCCTAATCCGAGCTGCCTGCTACCAAATCTGCTAGCTGATTCTCTCTCTGACTAGGACTCCTAGTCATCCCCAATTCTCTGGTACCAGCTTTTCTCTCCTTTGCGGACATAATGCCAGCATTGCCACTGCCTATACTTATCGCTTTTCCTAACCAGAGTCCACAATAGAACCTGCCATTTCTTTCTCTTGCTTCAGAGGTAATACAGGGTTATCCCACTGCTAACTAGATCGACATATTTGAGTACTAAAACTTTAGGATTTTAGGTCAGCAAGGTCGTAATAAAATTGACATGTTCCATGGTGTACTATTTTCCTTTGTTTGCCTCTAGTATTCTGTCTGTACGTCCGTAGTTGAGTGACAATTCATTACTGTAAGTTGTCTTTTGGTATTCTCTTTTGTGGGCTAGCTTTATGTCACAGATATTTGTTCATTTAAATCCTGAAGGTGCACAGTTCAGCCTCAATTGTTTTTGACTTGCATGCAGATATTGATGTAGAGAGCTGTGAAGCAGAGAAGTCTATTCTTAAGAGGAGACTTTCTGAATCAGCATCAGAAGTTGAGAGATGGGTGAGGATCTCACTTGAGAAATATAAAATTGTATTCTTCTTACACATGTTCATAGTGGTCAACTAACCTTATTTCTATTTTTGTAGAGACGAAAATGCTTCGCATGATCCAGCGATTGTCTTTATTTTCCTTTCGGCCCCACCGAGAAGACATGCATTTCAAAAGGACATCCATATTACCTCTTCCAGGATTTAGAGTGCATGTGCATTCCAAGGAGAAGGGTCAGACTTGTACTATGTCCAAATGCGTTGTACTATGTAATTTTTCCATGAATTCGATGTTACTGTGAACGCTTTGATAACTTTTCTTCATTTGGCATTGTTTCTCTATGGTGACCAAAATTTTGTCTTGTACCTATGTGGCATGCTTAGCACATGCACAGCGTGAAGCATTGGGAAGGACCTAATGCAATCCAATCGACCGATAATCTAATGGAAAAAAAATCAATATTACACATGTATACTTTCCCTGCTCGTGCATGCACCGTGTTACAGAGGCGGTGCGCTGTTTGCTCTGCGCTACTCCACGTTGTACTGTTCGCTGCAGGACAATGGCACTGTGCACTATAGAGATGACAGTGATTGCCACGAGAGGTGGACGGTGTCATGTACGCCTTCTGCATATGACTGGGCCTTGTCACCATGGGCCTTGGGCTAGCCTTGCTTGGGCTGGTGTGACTGATGCACTAGAGTATATAGGAGCAAAAAAAAGAGTATATAGGAGCAAGGAGCTGCACAGAGAGAGGGGAACAGAACAGACCAGAAGAACTTGGCCGAGTGCCTCTTCCTCCTCCTCTACTTTCCCCTTCTTCTTCCTCCTGCTGCTCCCTTCTGTATGAACCAACCCCAAATCCCCATGTATCTCGTTGGTGTGTTGCCTCTGTAGTACAGGGATCGTAACAAATGGTATTCAGAGCCTTCGATCTTCGGATCCTTACCCGAAAAATTTCCAGAAAAATTTCCCAAAAAAATTTCCACCATGAATCCCCTCGATTCGATGCCCACCTCCGACCACCTCATGTCCATGGAGACTCTCAAGGCTCTAGTTGCTGCCAATGCCGCCGCTTGCGCGGCTCTCCTTGAAAGGACCGCGCACCTCTGCGCCGAGCCATCCACGAGCATCAACACCACCACCACCCTGTCACCAACTGCGCGCGTACAAGCAGTCCCACCTCTGGCGACCACCCCCGTTGCTGATCCTACATCTGCCACCATCATTGAGGCGGCTCACGGCGTAATTACTGCTGTACCAGGTGTGGATGTGGTTCTCACACCAGCGACGCCCGCCGCGTGCTCGACGAAATGCCGAGAGGACCTCACCAAGGTGCAAAAGTCTGCAGGCCCACCGGCGATCACACTGCTCATCGCAGACACAAGCGTCGTCACTCCGGTGCAAAACGACATGATGGTCTCGACGCCGGGCTACAACAATGCCCAGGGGCAGCACAGGCCGCTGTTGGCAATTGCGACCTCATTCGTCCGTGTGCCGCCACGCCCACCAGACTGCAGCGGCCCAGCGCAGGAACAGGACGCACCCCGGCCAGCCACCACAACCACCATGGATGTTTGGCATGCCACTAGGGTGCGCATGGCCACTGTCACCACTATCGTGTCCTCCAGATTAGCATGAACTGGCTGATGAGGAGGCCGCTGGTCATAGCTTCCGGTCACCTGTTGTTGCCTTCCAAGTCTGCATCGACACCCAGGAAGTGCATCTGGATGATAAGCTGCATGATCGAGTGTTTCTATGGACCAATGTTGACACATCTGCTCTAGCGCTTGACTTCAGCCATTATGCTAGGGAAGCATGGTCTGAGCCTATCAGGGAGGTAGGCCGCTATGGTTGGTGTGTTTGGTGTCCCAATGTCCAAGAATTACCATCATGGAGCCGCAATGGATTCAGTCCCTGGAACAACAGAATGCAGCAACTCATGTGGGGCAGTTATCCTGATGTTCTATTGGTTGCACAAGAAACTGTTCTTAATACTCACAATCCTTTTATTTCGCATCTTGAGCTATCTGACAATCAAAGAGATGCAATACATGGAGTCAGGACTTTATGGCTGGTTCTGTGCGTTGATCCTAAGAGTGTTGGGTTGTGCTTCATATGGGATCCACCTGCCAAACCTCCAGACTCTCCTGCTGTATTGTTTGATGCTAATGCTCCTATGGGGTGCTCCTATTGGGTGTCTTTAGATGATGGAGCAGCTTTGCTGTACACGACAATATATGCATTGGCATTTGACAGTAAGCAAGAACCTTGGTTCAGATTACTGTTTGCTAAGTTAATTCCGGCTCAGATCACAATATTTTTCTTGGAGAATTGCATGTCCAATGCAGCTACCTGTATGACTTTGTACAAGTGCATTTTGAATCAAGCCAAAGTTGTAGTGTGCATCTGTCTGAACGTCACTGTAGGAGATGTTGAATCCATTGTCATTGGGTATGGTTGCACATCAATTCTGGTTATGAAGTTATTCGGTAAGGCCCTCGCACAGGTTTTCACTAATGCACTAGCTCATGGACTGGGAGCAGAATTGAGAGGTGTATGGGAAATTATAAACAATGGGGACTCCTTTAGTCCCGGCATTGTTGATATATCACCAGATTCAGGAATTCTTTTGGTTCCTCACAGTAACAGGGCGCTTATCAATGATATATATGAGGATGATTCAGTTCAAACCATGGAGATACAGTATGAGCTACAAAATTTTGTGGATTCGATCTCTAGCAATGTTGACCGTAAACACATGATGGTGCAGCTATTGTCAACGAATATAACACATTCAGCTGCTACCCCTTGGGATCCTGGTATTTTTGCTGTGCATTTCGTTGGTCATCTGAATCTGCCTGGGAATGATGGCATATTATGCATGTTTATTTCTGCTATGAGCTTGTGTAGTCGTCATGGCAATTGCATATTTGGGCAGCAGTTCTCATATCACTCGAGGTACCATGACAGCACTTCTGTTGTTCAATCCTGTCCTCGGGTGTTCATATCCTTGAAAGCTACACGCATCCGTCCATGTTACCATGATTCAGATTCCGGGGAGGTTGCATCTATTACAACTGCAACTCTATGGGATCCAGGAAATCTGCTACGGTTCTTGCAGCTTATATCAAGTGACAATCAATTCTTAAGCTTGGAGGAATTCAAAGTGTTCGCATTACCGTGTGCAGCTGAAGCTGAGGACAAAACAACGTACAACAGATCTGAGTTGCAGCGATATATCTCCATTCAGCAGCTGAATACTCTAGCCATGATGTTGCTATGTTCACAACCCGGGCACTCAGGCTACAAGCAGTCCTCCTCTGTTATTGCACGCCCCTCTGAAGATTTCTTCAGTTGTTATTATCGTGGAAGCATTATGGAGTTCAGAACGGCAGCTTGGTTCCCAATTCTTGGCATTCAGGACTTTCAACTCAATGACCATTCCAATCACAAGACCACTCCTATGGCCAAGAATGCAATTGGGAGGATAGTGTTAGCTGCATGCTTGAATGTCACATGGGATCCTGGTGGTGCCCGTCATAGCGGCTTGGGGGCAAGCCGGAATTTAAGGGGGCGAGAATGTCATGTACGCCTTCTGCATATGACTGGGCCTTGTCACCATGGGCCTTGGGCTAGCCTTGCTTGGGCTGGTGTGACTGATGCACTAGAGTATATAGGAGCAAGGAGCTGCACAGAGAGAGGGGAACATAACAGACCAGAAGAACTTGGCCGAGTGCCTCTTCCTCCTCCTCTACTTTCCCCTTCTTCTTCCTCCTGCTGCTCCCTTCTGTATGAACCAACCCCAAATCCCCATGTATCTCGTTGGTGTGTTGCCTCTGTAGTACAGGGATCGTAACAGACGGTGTGTTACAGGACATGATTGCATTTGTGCATAAGCTACCATCGCTTTGGTACATAGTGTGATAAGGGCATCTCCAACAGCGTCCCTCAATCTCCCGCAAATAACTGGATCATGATGCCGGGATCATTTTGGCCATTCAACACGGTGCCGTATGCGTCTATGCCGGGATTATTTTGGCCATTCAACACGGTGCCGTATGTGTCTGTGATTCGTTTAAAACGTATTTATAATTTTTGATTGTTAAGTGCTATTATGTTATCATTTTTATATTTTTTATAAAATTATATTATTTTTATGGACTACTTATTAATTTAGTGCCCATTCCTGTTTTCTGTTTTTTGGTTTTGCAGGGAATCAATACCTAGGGTGGTCAAATACGTTGCCGATTGAACATTATTTTTTTGGACAACAAGAAACACTGGAACATTTGGGAGACGTCGGGAGGGGCCACCAGCCAGCCACAAGGTGTCACATCCCAGATCTTTCTCAAATCTGGTATCTTAAAAATTTCACAGGGAACTAAAAATTTTCTAGGAATTTCCCATGATTGCCTAGGATTGTTTGAAAATGACTTGGATTGCTTGATTGTTTGCCTAGAAGGATGGAAATCTAAATGCCACTAGTTGAAACCCTAGCTAGCCTTGGTAGGAACCCAAGCCAGTTTGAAAATATTTTTTGGGCAAAAGCATTTTCAATAAGCCCCAAGTAATATTCAAAGCCAAATCAAAATTTTCCCAAAAGAATTGAGTTGGATTCATTTTGAAATCAATTCAAATCAGAAGGAAATTATTCAAAAATGGATTTGCATTTTATTTGGCAGGAAATCAAATTTCATAAGTCCAAACAATAATCTTGACCCTCTGCCAATTTTCTAAAAAGGATTTGAAACAAATTTGGTTTTGAAACCAAATTCAAGTTCAAATAAGAATAATAAGTGGAGGAATTACATGTCCATTTTGCCCAAACAAAATGTTCAAACATTTCTTAATATTCCATTTGGAATATAGAAAACATTCTCTGTTCAAAGAAATTCAAATTCAGATTCATTTGAAAATATAGACAAAACAGAAAAAATGAAAAATCAGAAAACGAAAACAGAAAATAAAAAGAAAAGGCCCAGCTGAGCCAGCCAGCTAGGCCGCAACCCAGCTAGCCGACCCAGCTAACCAAGCCCCGCCCGCACCCCTCTCTCTCCCGCTCTTGCTGACACTCCGACCCCACCCGTCAGCTCCCTTGTCCCTACCTTCAACCGCCCCCTCTCGCACGCGCGCACGGCCTGAGCCCCACATCGCGCACGTCGCCCACGCCCGCGCACCCTTAGACCACGCCAGCCGCAATGGTCATGTCCTATAAATAGGACTGGACCCCCTCTCCATTTCCCCTCTCCTTTCGCTCCACATCGCCGCCAAGCTGCTCGCCGACGAGCACCCGTATCCGCCTATGACCTAGCCACTCCGATGAGGATTCCGGCAAACCTAGCCACCCCCGAGATCAACCACTCACACCACTCAACTCCCCATGTCCAGGTGACCCCTAGACATCTCCTTCCTGCCCGAAACCCCCTGGATGCCCTTGACCACCAGTGACCCGAGCCATCCTCCGCCGCAAGCCCAACTTTGGCGATCACCGAGGTAATTTGGCCCGCGCACCTTGTCCATCGTCTTCACCGCACATGTGCATGCCTCCCTGACCATTTGGTTCACCCTAGGTGCTCCAGATCGACGCGTGCGTCCACGCCCGTAGCTCCGCCGCCACACCCGAGCTCCGACGAGCTCGTAATGTCACTGTAGTCATCCTCGAGTTTGTTCATTACCACTCCCGCGTCCACCTGTGCGTTCCATCATCTCCGGCGCCCCCTAGAACATCGTCCCTTATGAGGTCCGAGCCGTGCGTCGTCGTCCGCGTCGTCCCCAATGACTTCTCCGGTGACCTAGCTCTGGTGAGGATCTCCTCTGTCTAATCTCAGCCGTAGATCTTCGATCCAACGCATCTCACACAATCACTTAAACTAAAACGGTATCGACCAACCACATCATGCCACGTCATCAACATTATTCAAAACATTATCCAAAAGAAAACCAGTTAATTAATTAAAAGGGAATTTTGCAAAAAATCCCGTGAACTTCAAACACTCATAAACTAATTATCTACACGTCCAAAATAGATGATTCTTTTTGCAAAATGATCCTTATGAAAAATACTTTCATCCTGTCTAGAAAAATTTCACATTTGAATAATTTAAAATTCAAATTCAGACAGAATGAATTTAAATTTGAATAGGGCATAACTTGCACATAATAAATCCAAATTAAATTACTCTTTTTACAAATTGAACCTAGCGAAATGTATTTTCATCCCATAACACTTTAGTTCAAGTTTAGATAATTTAAATATACATTTGACACAGAATACAGCATAGGCCTAAATTCAAATAGAAATTAAACCTAATTAGGTTTAACTTTGAAATAAAAATTGTGTAATAAAACAACAGTGATACAAATGAGTTCAAAAACTATATTATGAACCATAAAAATTATTTGGATTATTATTTGACTTTAGGTAATTCAAACAACAATTGAATTAAATTCAGACATACTTTGAATATAACATTGATACCCTAGGTTTAATTTAAATAAAACTAATGCAATGTGATTTAATGAAATGAATTAAACCTAGTAATCAGTGTTGGAGTTAATACTTGACTATAGGGAAAGATGAACTCAAATTAATTAAATTAAGTTAAATTAAATTAAATTTGAAACCATTTGCACATAGTAAACCAATTGTTCTAAATTTGACTTAGATCAAATTAAATAAAAAACCATAGTAATGGCATTGGATTTATAATTAACCTCAGTAAGACTAAAGATCAAATGAATAAACCTTAGCGACCACATTGGATTGGTACAAGACCTTAATTGAATCAATTGAGTAATGAACCTTAGTAATCAAATTGATAAACCACAGCGATCTTAGTGGATTATATTTGACTTTAGTTAAACAAAAAAATTAGATAAATAAACTATAGTATTATGTGGTACTATATTTGACTTTAGGTTGAACTTGAATTAAACAATGGGCATTAGTCATCATATTGGATTTGTACTTGACTTTAGGGAAGCAACACACATGTTGAATTGTTTGAACCAACTTACTCAATTATGAAATAACCCACAATCCGAATTGACATAACTGAAATCAAATCAAATTGTGAACTCAATTCAACTTGAATTCAGATAAGATCAATCTTATCCAAACCCAACTTGAGCAGGAAGCTAGACCAAGATATCATTTTCAGACCTTAGTGTATTCAAAATCACGAAAGGTCAACAAGTTGAATTGTCATTCAAACTTGAACATGACCTTGGCTACCCAAGTTTCATAAGACCATGACTCTGTTGTTAAGATTCTTTTCCAGAATCTAACGACCACAACTTGACATCACATACTCCTTATGTGATGAACCTTTATTTGAAACTTGCATGGGAACTCTTATGTCACATGTATTCCAATTAACAACCACTATGTTGTTTTCCAAACTCTTATGAGTTAACCCTGACACCAGATCTCATAGCACAATGACACAAACGCCATGCACAACACCTATCGTTTGTTGTTTGTATTGTATGGTTGTTTATTATTGCTCTTTACCTATGATAGATTGTACGGGGAGCGAAGAGTAACATGATCAAGATTATGAGATTGAAGAATCGTCAATACAGGCAAGTGGAACCTTTGATCATAACCTATGTTTTCATGCATTGTAGTTGTTTTCAACTAGGAACTCCCTATAGGATTTTACTTTATGCTTGACAGAACCCAATAGGATGATATAGGTCCATTTATGCCCCGACCATGTAACCAACGACTAGTTACTTAGCTGCCATATCGGGGATTGGTAAACACCTATAATATACCACCATACAACCACATGGTTGACTACTTAAATACTGCTTAATTAATGAATCATCTGGGCGGTGCTTCGGTATTGCTTTGTGATGGGGAACGAAGCATGAAAATCAAAAAAATTCTATGAAACACCCAAGATCCAATCTAGGAGATGCATATCAATGGGAGGGAAGTGTGTCTACGTACCCTTGTAGACCGAATGCGCTAGCGTATGTAGCACTGTTTATGTAGTCGTACTCTTCACGATCCAATCAGGATCCAATCCGATCTAGTGCCGAACGGACGACACCTCCAAGATTAGCACACGTTTAGCTTGATGGCGTCCTATCCTTCTTGATCCTGCAAACGAGGGAGAGGAGGTAGATGAGATTAGTACCATCATGATGGTATGGTGGTGGTGGTGGCAGTGGAATTCGGGCAGGGCTTGCCAAGCGCGTACCGGAAAAATGTGGGAGGAGTTGGGAGAGGCAATGGGCAAGGGTGAAGGGGTGACTTCCCCCATGCGCCTCCCCCTCTCTATATATAGGCAAGGGGGGAGGGGAGGGCGTCCAAAACCCTCCTAGGGTCGGCCACAAGGGAGAAATCCCTTTAAACATGGAGATAACATCTTATCTCTAGTTTCAACCCTTTAAATTTAGAGATAAGACCTTATCTCTAGATTTAAATGACATGTGCCTTGGGGAATTGTGCGTCTAGCCCATGTGGGCTGTAGCCCCACCCCTCGGTCCATGTGGGCCCTTCCCGGGGCGTTGGGCCCCACGGTGGAACCCCCGGAACCTTCTAGAACCTTCTCGGTACTCTACCGAAAATTCCCGAACTTTTCTAGAACCCTGAATATGACTTCCCATATATAAATCTCTACCTCCAGTCCATTCCGGAGCTTCTCATGATGTCCCGGATCCCATCCGGGACTCCGAACTATTTTCGGACTTTTCACTATTAATATCTCAACATTACTCAACTTCATACCTTGCAACACAGGCAAGAACCCCTTCTTTGACTGGTCTATTTTGAACTTCTTCAAAATCTTGTCAAGGTATGTGCTTTGTGAAAGTCCTATCAGGCATCTTCATCTATATCTATAGATCTTGATGCCCAATATGTAAGCAACTTCATAGGTCTTCATTGACAAACTCTTGTTCAAATAGCCCTTTATGCTTTCCAAAAATTCTATATCATTTCAAATCAATAATATGTCCTCCGCATACAGTATTAGAAATGCAACATAGCTCCCACTCACTTTCTTATAAATACAAGCTTCTCCATAAGTTTGTATAAAGCTGAAAGTTTTGATCACCTCATCAAGGCATATATTCCAACTTCAAGATGCTTGCATCAGTCCATAGATGGATCGCTGGAGCTTGCATACCTTGTTAGCACCCTTAGGATCGACAAAACCTTCTGGTTGCACCATATATAACTCTTAAGGAAACCGTTAAGGAACGCCATTTTGACGTCCATCTGCCAGATTTCATAATCGAAATATGCTGCAATTGCTAACATAATTCTAACAAACTTGAGCATCGCTACGGGTGAGAAAGTCTCATCATAGTCAACCCTTTGAACTTGTCGAAAACCCTTTGCAACAAGTCAAGCTTTATAGACGGTGACATTACAATCAACGTCTGTCTTCTTCTTGAAGATCCATTTGTTCTCAATGGCCCGTCGGTCATCGGGTAAGTCTACCAAAGTCCATACTTGGTTCTCATACATGGATCCTATCTCGGATTTCATGGCCTCAAGCCATTTGTCGGGATCTGGGCTCATCATTGCTTCTTCATAGTTCGTAGGTTCACCGTTGTCCAACAACATGACCTCCAAGACAAGATTACCGTACCACGCTGGTGTGAAACGTGTCCTAGTCGACCTACGAAGCTCAGTAGTAGCTTGTGAAGGAAATATGCCCTAGAGGCAATAATAAAGTTGTTATTTTATATTTCCTTATATCATGATAAATGTTTATTATTCATGCTAGAATTGTATTAACCGGAAACTTGATACATGTGTGGATACATAGACAAAACACCGTGTCCCTAGTATGCCTCTACTAGACTAGCTCATTAATGAAAGATGGTTAAGTTTCCTAACCATAGACATGTGCTGTCATTTGATGAACGGGATCACATCATTAGGAGAATGATGTGATGGACAAGACCCATCCGTTAGCTTAGCATAATGATCGTTAAGTTTTATTGCTATTGCTTTCTTCATGACTTATACATATTCCTTTGACTACGAGATTATGCAACTTTCGGATACTGGAGGAATACCTTGTGTGCTATCGAATGTCACAACGTAACTGGGTGATTATAAAGATGCTCTACAGGTATCTTCAAAGGTGTTTGTTGGGTTGGCATAGATCGAG
>JAAAWM010011276.1:0-70717 GCA_036873465.1 Thinopyrum obtusiflorum | reverse complement strand
CTGGTCTTGAGCTTCGTTGAGATCAACGTGGTTGGCATGAGCACGACCATAAGGCTTAGCATTGTTGCTGCGGGGCTGGTTGTTACCACGGCCCGTTGCTGGAGGGGCAAGTTGATTCTGATTCTGATGGCAGTCCCTGGCACGGTGACCGGGTTGTCCACACTTGTAGCACAGACCATTATTGGGAGTGGGAACCGGAGCTTGGGATGGTGGAGCTGGAAGTCTTGTCTGCCTAGATGGTGGTGGAGGCAGACGAGGTGCAGCATAGGTCTGCCTTGGGGCAGATGCATTTGGACGGTACGTGATGTTCGGGATCCATATCTTACGCTTCTGTGCGGGCGAACCCGAAGATGAGCCCGTGTCACGGTTGCGCCTGTGAGAGCTCTGGTATTCCTGCAGACCAGTTTCGACATTGATGGCCTTGTTCACCAAGGTGGCGAAATCAGCAAAGTCATGCACTAGAAGTGCGAGCTTGATGTCAGCTTGAAGGCCATCACGGAACTTCTCCTGTCTGCGTGCATCAGTTGCAATGTCTTCTTCAGCATAGCGGGACAAGTCCAGAAACTCCCGCTGATAAGCTTCTACAGATTTGTTGCCTTGGGTGAGGTTGCGGAACTCACGCTTCTTCCGGTCCATGACTCCTTGAGGAATGAAGCGGGCACGGAAAGCAGCTTGGAAGTCTGGCCAGGTAATGATTGTTCCAGCTGGCAGAGTACGCCTGTGGCTGTCCCACCATTGAGCTGCGGGTCCCTTCAAGAAGAAGGAAGCAAAATTGACATAGCTGGCAGGGGCTACATCAGCAGACTCCATCTCATAGGTGATGTCACGGAGCCAGTCATCAGCATCTAGAGGCTGAGTTGAGCTGCGGTCAAGGCATTCAATGCGTAAAGCCTTGCCTCGGCATTTTGCACCAGATGAGCTTGGTAAGCAACTATTTCATCAGAAGGGTGTAGCAGATGGACGGTCTTAGTGGCGCAAACTATAGAAACAGTATGCGCTTTCAACCAATCCATACCCAAAATGAGGTCGATGTTAGACGACTTCATGATAATGGGAGAGGCATAGAATTCCAGCCCTTCGATTTCCACGGGGACATCGATGCCAACCAAGGAGGTTTGACACTGTCCCACGGGGGTTTTGACCAATACAGAGGTGTTCATCTCCTCACATTTAACGTCGTGCTTGTATGCAAAATCTTCTGACATGAATGAATGCCCCCCCCCCCCCCCCCCCCCCCCCCCCCCCCCCCCCCCCCCCCCCCCCCCCCCCCCCCCCCCCCCCCCCCCCCCCCCCCCCCCCCCCCCCCCCCCCCCCCCCCCCCCCCCCCCCCCCCCCCCCCCCCCCCCCCCCCCCCCCCCCCCCCCCCCCCCCCCCCCCCCCCCCCCCCCCCCCCCCCCCCCCCCCCCCCCCCCCCCCCCCCCCCCCCCCCCCCCCCCCCCCCCCCCCCCCCCCCCCCCCCCCCCCCCCCCCCCCCCCCCCCCCCCCCCCCCCCCCCCCCCCCCCCCCCCCCCCCCCCCCCCCCCCCCCCCCCCCCCCCCCCCCCCCCCCCCCCCCCCCCCCCCCCCCCCCCCCCCCCCCCCCCCCCCCCCCCCCCCCCCCCCCCCCCCCCCCCCCCCCCCCCCCCCCCCCCCCCCCCCCCCCCCCCCCCCCCCCCCCCCCCCCCCCCCCCCCCCCCCCCCCCCCCCCCCCCCCCCCCCCCCCCCCCCCCCCCCCCCCCCCCCCCCCCCCCCCCCCCCCCCCCCCCCCCCCCCCCCCCCCCCCCCCCCCCCCCCCCCCCCCCCCCCCCCCCCCCCCCCCCCCCCCCCCCCCCCCCCCCCCCCCCCCCCCCCCCCCCCCCCCCCCCCCCCCCCCCCCCCCCCCCCCCCCCCCCCCCCCCCCCCCCCCCCCCCCCCCCCCCCCCCCCCCCCCCCCCCCCCCCCCCCCCCCCCCCCCCCCCCCCCCCCCCCCCCCCCCCCCCCCCCCCCCCCCCCCCCCCCCCCCCCCCCCCCCCCCCCCCCCCCCCCCCCCCCCCCCCCCCCCCCCCCCCCCCCCCCCCCCCCCCCCCCCCCCCCCCCCCCCCCCCCCCCCCCCCCCCCCCCCCCCCCCCCCCCCCCCCCCCCCCCCCCCCCCCCCCCCCCCCCCCCCCCCCCCCCCCCCCCCCCCCCCCCCCCCCCCCCCCCCCCCCCCCCCCCCCCCCCCCCCCCCCCCCCCCCCCCCCCCCCCCCCCCCCCCCCCCCCCCCCCCCCCCCCCCCCCCCCCCCCCCCCCCCCCCCCCCCCCCCCCCCCCCCCCCCCCCCCCCCCCCCCCCCCCCCCCCCCCCCCCCCCCCCCCCCCCCCCCCCCCCCCCCCCCCCCCCCCCCCCCCCCCCCCCCCCCCCCCCCCCCCCCCCCCCCCCCCCCCCCCCCCCCCCCCCCCCCCCCCCCCCCCCCCCCCCCCCCCCCCCCCCCCCCCCCCCCCCCCCCCCCCCCCCCCCCCCCCCCCCCCCCCCCCCCCCCCCCCCCCCCCCCCCCCCCCCCCCCCCCCCCCCCCCCCCCCCCCCCCCCCCCCCCCCCCCCCCCCCCCCCCCCCCCCCCCCCCCCCCCCCCCCCCCCCCCCCCCCCCCCCCCCCCCCCCCCCCCCCCCCCTGGTGCACCCCTGCAGGGAAGTTTATCTATTCAAATAGCCGTGTCCCTCGGTAAAAGGACGACCCGGAGTTGTACCTTGACCTTATGACAACTAGAACTGGATACTGAATAAAATACACCCTTCCAAGTGCCAGATACAACCCGGTGATCGCTCTCTAACAGGGCGACGAGGAGGGGATCGCCGGGTAGGATTATGCTATGCGATGCTACTTGGAGGACTTCAATCTACTCTCTTCTACATGCTGCAAGATGGAGATGGCCAGAAGCGTAGTCTTCGACATGACTAGCTATCCCCCTTTTTATTCTGGCATTCTGCAGTTGAGTCCACTGATATGCCCCTTTACACATATTCCCATGCATATGTAGTGTAGCTCCTTGCTTGCGAGTACTTTGGATGAGTACTCACGGTTGCTTCTCTCCCTCTTTTCCCCCTTTCCTTTCTATCTGGTTGTCGCAACCAGATGTTGGAGTCCAGGAGCCAGACGCCACCGTCAATGACGACACCTACGACACTGGAGGTGCCTACTACTACGTGCACGCCGCTGACGACGACCAGGAGTAGTTAGGAGGATCCCAGGCAGGAGGCCTGCGCCTCGTTCGATCTGTATCCCAGTTTGTGCTAGCCTTCTTAAGGCAAACTTGTTTAACTTATGTCTGTACTCAGATATTGTTGCTTCCGCTGACTCGTCTGAGATCGAGCACTTGTATTCGAGCCCTCGAGGCCCCTGGCTTGTATTATGATGCTTGTATGACTTATTTATGTTGTAGAGTTGTGTTGTGATATCTTCCCGTGAGTCCCTGATCGTGATCGTACACATTTGCGTGCATGATTAGTGTACGGTCAAATCGGGGGCGTCACAAGTTGGTATCAGAGCCGACTGCCTGTAGGAATCCCCCTTTCCACACTCCTTGGCCGAAGTCGAGTCTAGACATTACAAAACTTTTACTAACATGGCTGTGTGTCTTACGGGCCCACGTTGCCATTGGGTGGTACTAGGATCTTTTTACTCCTCGACCTTTACTCTGGGACTCTGAACTCTCTTCTACTCGGGTTAAATGAATTTACTAACTTTAACACTAGGATCCCGTGACCGCATTCACCCCAAAGTTGGATAAGCCATAGTTGTTTCTTAGAATAGTATTTTGAACAATTCACACACTGTCATTTGACTCCTTTGAAACGTCTTTGCTTTCAGATGAAACCCATGAGGCAGGTCGTTCGCCACACGACGGCCATTGGTGCCTCGGGATCACCTGCGGTGCTAGCTGAGATGATGACCTATCTGGGTTATCGCTGGCACCCTGAGTACACCATCTACGAGGAGTACCAGGACTTTAACCAGGAGCAGTACCGTGCCATCGTCCACCTCTACTCGTGGGAGTATGACTCCACTACTGTGCTGCACACTGCACATGGTGTTGGTGTGACCATCGATATGCCTGTCCACGATGCTGCCTATGCTGCTCTGACACGTCTTCGTGGAGAGTATCGGGAGTTGGACACCTCCCCTTTCAGGCACATTGCTATCGCATCTGATGTTGGTGCGGAGGGATACTATACTGCTGCCTACTCCACTGTCACCCGAGAGCCCTTCTACCATCAGAACCTGGTTCTGCATGCTGAAGGGCTGGATCGAGCTAACCGAGCTCTTTGCCACGAGATGTACACCACCCGTCAGCACCTTTACCGTGCTCTGACGCTGCTGCACCCCTTTGTCCGATCTGGACAGGTACCACGTACTGCGATCTACCCAGCCAGGACCGTGATGCCCCACGGTGTCGGCTGGCCAGAGGTGGGAGGCTACTCCCCTGCACTTGGTCCTCTTATGCCACCTGAGCGTCGGGCTCTACACCTGAGTATCCGTGGCCCCCAGTCTGCTGACATGGAGGGCTATCCGTTGCCTCACTACCAGCTGTCGGGCTACGATTACCTCCACAGTACCTCTTGGGACTGATGTAGGCTTGCTTGTAGTGTTAGATGCATTCGCCGCGAGCCTGTGTGCCGCCTATGATGTTTTAGTCTATGTAATGAACCCTATGTACTGAACTCTATGCATGACCCCTTTTGTAAGTTATGCCGACTACTATGTAGTAGCTATCGTGCTCCTTTCGTTATGCATGTTTCATCATGAATGATTCTTGTCTTTGCAAATATTTCTCAATGCTGAACTACCCCTGTTATATATTAGCAGGATGGTTAGACCAGGTGGTCGTGGTGGCGATGCCCCACCACCACCTGAGTACATGGCTGGTATGATCCAACAGTTTGAACTGAACCGCCAGTTCATGGAAAATATGATGGCTCAGTTTCCTCGCCCCAATATGATCCAGCAGCCAGCCGACGAAAATGTTTTCTACATGAAAGTTGCTCAGAACGACGAGACGAATCCGAATACGCAGTCCGTTCATCCACCACACATCCCTAACCTATCGATCTAGAAACTTCCCCCTCCGGTCCGTCTGTCCGAAAACGCGAAAAATCGGGAATACTTCCCGGATGTTCCCCCCCTTCGCCGGTACCACCTACTGTCGCGTTAGGACACACCTAGCACCGCTCATTGTCATGTCACGCATCGTCATGTTTATGTTTGCATTGTATTTACTGTTTCTTCCCCCCTTCTTCTCTCCGGTAGACTACGAGACAGACACTGCTGCTGCCCAGTTCGACTAAGGAGTTGACGACCCCTCCTACTTGCCAGAGCAACCAGGCAAGCCCCCCCCTTGATCACCAGATATCGCCTATTCTTCTCTATACTGCTTGCATTAGAGTAGTGTAGCATGTTACTGCTTTCCGATATCCTATCCTGATGCATAGCCTATCCTTGCTACTACTGTTGTTACCTTTACCTGCAATCCTACATGCTTAGTATAGGATGCTAGATTTCAATCAGTGGCCCTACATTGTTGTCCGTCTGCTGTGCTATACTATCGACCGGTGATCACCTGGGCGGTGATCACGGGTATATACTTGTATACTATATACATGACACATGTGATGACTAAAGTCGGGTCGGCTCGTAGGAGTACCCGCAAGTGGATCTTTGTGGCGAAGCGACAGGGCAGGTTGAGACCACCCAGGTGAGAGGTGGGCCTGGCCCTGGTCGGCGTTCGCGGATACTTAACACGCTTAACGAGATCTTGGTATTTGATCTGAGTCTGGCCATTTGGTCTATACACACTAGCCATCTACGCGGGAGTAGTTATGGGTATCCCGGCGTCGTGGTATCAGTCGAAGCCTTCGTGACGTCAGCGACTGAGTGGCGCGCGCCGTGTTGGACCGCTTCCCCCCCCCCCCCCCCCCCCCCCCCCCCCCCCCCCCCCCCCCCCCCCCCCCCCCCCCCCCCCCCCCCCCCCCCCCCCCCCCCCCCCCCCCCCCCCCCCCCCCCCCCCCCCCCCCCCCCCCCCCCCCCCCCCCCCCCCCCCCCCCCCCCCCCCCCCCCCCCCCCCCCCCCCCCCCCCCCCCCCCCCCCCCCCCCCCCCCCCCCCCCCCCCCCCCCCCCCCCCCCCCCCCCCCCCCCCCCCCCCCCCCCCCCCCCCCCCCCCCCCCCCCCCCCCCCCCCCCCCCCCCCCCCCCCCCCCCCCCCCCCCCCCCCCCCCCCCCCCCCCCCCCCCCCCCCCCCCCCCCCCCCCCCCCCCCCCCCCCCCCCCCCCCCCCCCCCCCCCCCCCCCCCCCCCCCCCCCCCCCCCCCCCCCCCCCCCCCCCCCCCCCCCCCCCCCCCCCCCCCCCCCCCCCCCCCCCCCCCCCCCCCCCCCCCCCCCCCCCCCCCCCCCCCCCCCCCCCCCCCCCCCCCCCCCCCCCCCCCCCCCCCCCCCCCCCCCCCCCCCCCCCCCCCCCCCCCCCCCCCCCCCCCCCCCCCCCCCCCCCCCCCCCCCCCCCCCCCCCCCCCCCCCCCCCCCCCCCCCCCCCCCCCCCCCCCCCCCCCCCCCCCCCCCCCCCCCCCCCCCCCCCCCAGCACAGCAGACGGACAAGAATGTAGGGCCACTGATGGAAATCTAGCATCCTAGACTAAGCAGATAGGATTGCAGGTAAAGGTAACAACAGTAGTAGCAAGGATAGGCTATGCATCAGAATAGGATATCGAAAGTAGTAACATGCTACACTACTCTAATGCAAGTAGTAGAGAGTAGAGTAGGCGATATCTGGTGATCAAGGGGGGGGCTTGCCTGGTTGCTCTGGCAAGTAGGAGGGGTCGTCAACTCCGTAGTCGAACTGGGCAGCAGCAGTGTCGGTCTCGTAGTCTACCGGAGAGAAGAGGGGGAAGAAACAGTAAATACAATGCAAACATAAGCATGACGATGCGTGACATGACAATGAGCGGTGCTAGGGGTGTCCTAATGCGACAGTAGGTGGTACCGGTGAAGGGGGGAAACATCCGGGAGGTATTCCCGATGTTTCGCGTTTTCGGACAGACGGACCGGAGGGGGAAAGTTGCTAGTTCGATAGGTTAGGGAGGTGTGGTGGATGAACGGACTGCGTATTCGGATTCGTCTCGTCGTTCTGAGCAACTTTCATATAGAAATCATTTTCATCCGAGTTACGGTTTAAAAGATATGAATTTTCAAAGTTTATTTGAATTTCTGGAATTATTTAATTAACAGAAAGAATAAAATGACGTCAGCATGACGTGCTGATGACGTCAGCAGTCAACAGACTCGCTGACCAGGTCAAACTGACCAGTGGGTCCTACATGTCATAGAGAGAGGGCTAACAGTGGGTTATTTTAATTAAACGTGGTTAATTAGCAGCTGGGTCCCACATGTCAGTGACTAATTAGTTAAGCTAATTACTTTTAATTATAAAATCATTTTAATTATTTATTTTAAGGGGTGGGGCCCGCACGTCAGTGGCTGGGGCTGCCCAGTCAGCCCAGTTGACCAGGTCAACTGGTCAACAGGTGACTAGGGGGCCCACTGGCAGTGACCCAGGGGGTGGCCCCAGGTGTGCCACGTCGGACGCCGGCGGGAGGGCACTCCGGCGAGCCCGTACACGGCGACGAGCCTCGGCCGTGGCCGGAATTCGGCCACAGGGGTCCGTTTCACGCGCGCTTGAGGGCCAGGCCCACCTCTCACCTAGGCGGTCTCAACCTGCCCTGTCGCTCCGCCCCCCCCCCCCCCCCCCCCCCCCCCCCCCCCCCCCCCCCCCCCCCCCCCCCCCCCCCCCCCCCCCCCCCCCCCCCCCCCCCCCCCCCCCCCCCCCCCCCCCCCCCCCCCCCCCCCCCCCCCCCCCCCCCCCCCCCCCCCCCCCCCCCCCCCCCCCCCCCCCCCCCCCCCCCCCCCCCCCCCCCCCCCCCCCCCCCCCCCCCCCCCCCCCCCCCCCCCCCCCCCCCCCCCCCCCCCCCCCCCCCCCCCCCCCCCCCCCCCCCCCCCCCCCCCCCCCCCCCCCCCCCCCCCCCCCCCCCCCCCCCCCCCCCCCCCCCCCCCCCCCCCCCCCCCCCCCCCCCCCCCCCCCCCCCCCCCCCCCCCCCCCCCCCCCCCCCCCCCCCCCCCCCCCCCCCCCCCCCCCCCCCCCCCCCCCCCCCCCCCCCCCCCCCCCCCCCCCCCCCCCCCCCCCCCCCCCCCCCCCCCCCCCCCCCCCCCCCCCCCCCCCCCCCCCCCCCCCCCCCCCCCCCCCCCCCCCCCCCCCCCCCCCCCCCCCCCCCCCCCCCCCCCCCCCCCCCCCCCCCCCCCCCCCCCCCCCCCCCCCCCCCCCCCCCCCCCCCCCCCCCCCCCCCCCCCCCCCCCCCCCCCCCCCCCCCCCCCCCCCCCCCCCCCCCCCCCCCCCCCCCCCCCCCCCCCCCCCCCCCCCCCCCCCCCCCCCCCCCCCCCCCCCCCCCCCCCCCCCCCCCCCCCCCCCCCCCCCCCCCCCCCCCCCCCCCCCCCCCCCCCCCCCCCCCCCCCCCCCCCCCCCCCCCCCCCCCCCCCCCCCCCCCCCCCCCCCCCCCCCCCCCCCCCCCCCCCCCCCCCCCCCCCCCCCCCCCCCCCCCCCCCCCCCCCCCCCCCCCCCCCCCCCCCCCCCCCCCCCCCCCCCCCCCCCCCCCCCCCCCCCCCCCCCCCCCCCCCCCCCCCCCCCCCCCCCCCCCCCCCCCCCCCCCCCCCCCCCCCCCCCCCCCCCCCCCCCCCCCCCCCCCCCCCCCCCCCCCCCCCCCCCCCCCCCCCCCCCCCCCCCCCCCCCCCCCCCCCCCCCCCCCCCCCCCCCCCCCCCCCCCCCCCCCCCCCCCCCCCCCCCCCCCCCCCCCCCCCCCCCCCCCCCCCCCCCCCCCCCCCCCCCCCCCCCCCCCCCCCCCCCCCCCCCCCCCCCCCCCCCCCCCCCCCCCCCCCCCCCCCCCCCCCCCCCCCCCCCCCCCCCCCCCCCCCCCCCCCCCCCCCCCCCCCCCCCCCCCCCCCCCCCCCCCCCCCCCCCCCCCCCCCCCCCCCCCCCCCCCCCCCCCCCCCCCCCCCCCCCCCCCCCCCCCCCCCCCCCCCCCCCCCCCCCCCCCCCCCCCCCCCCCCCCCCCCCCCCCCCCCCCCCCCCCCCCCCCCCCCCCCCCCCCCCCCCCCCCCCCCCCCCCCCCCCCCCCCCCCCCCCCCCCCCCCCCCCCCCCCCCCCCCCCCCCCCCCCCCCCCCCCCCCCCCCCCCCCCCCCCCCCCCCCCCCCCCCCCCCCCCCCCCCCCCCCCCCCCCCCCCCCCCCCCCCCCCCCCCCCCCCCCCCCCCCCCCCCCCCCCCCCCCCCCCCCCCCCCCCCCCCCCCCCCCCCCCCCCCCCCCCCCCCCCCCCCCCCCCCCCCCCCCCCCCCCCCCCCCCCCCCCCCCCCCCCCCCCCCCCCCCCCCCCCCCCCCCCCCCCCCCCCCCCCCCCCCCCCCCCCCCCCCCCCCCCCCCCCCCCCCCCCCCCCCCCCCCCCCCCCCCCCCCCCCCCCCCCCCCCCCCCCCCCCCCCCCCCCCCCCCCCCCCCCCCCCCCCCCCCCCCCCCCCCCCCCCCCCCCCCCCCCCCCCCCCCCCCCCCCCCCCCCCCCCCCCCCCCCCCCCCCCCCCCCCCCCCCCCCCCCCCCCCCCCCCCCCCCCCCCCCCCCCCCCCCCCCCCCCCCCCCCCCCCCCCCCCCCCCCCCCCCCCCCCCCCCCCCCCCCCCCCCCCCCCCCCCCCCCCCCCCCCCCCCCCCCCCCCCCCCCCCCCCCCCCCCCCCCCCCCCCCCCCCCCCCCCCCCCCCCCCCCCCCCCCCCCCCCCCCCCCCCCCCCCCCCCCCCCCCCCCCCCCCCCCCCCCCCCCCCCCCCCCCCCCCCCCCCCCCCCCCCCCCCCCCCCCCCCCCCCCCCCCCCCCCCCCCCCCCCCCCCCCCCCCCCCCCCCCCCCCCCCCCCCCCCCCCCCCCCCCCCCCCCCCCCCCCCCCCCCCCCCCCCCCCCCCCCCCCCCCCCCCCCCCCCCCCCCCCCCCCCCCCCCCCCCCCCCCCCCCCCCCCCCCCCCCCCCCCCCCCCCCCCCCCCCCCCCCCCCCCCCCCCCCCCCCCCCCCCCCCCCCCCCCCCCCCCCCCCCCCCCCCCCCCCCCCCCCCCCCCCCCCCCCCCCCCCCCCCCCCCCCCCCCCCCCCCCCCCCCCCCCCCCCCCCCCCCCCCCCCCCCCCCCCCCCCCCCCCCCCCCCCCCCCCCCCCCCCCCCCCCCCCCCCCCCCCCCCCCCCCCCCCCCCCCCCCCCCCCCCCCCCCCCCCCCCCCCCCCCCCCCCCCCCCCCCCCCCCCCCCCCCCCCCCCCCCCCCCCCCCCCCCCCCCCCCCCCCCCCCCCCCCCCCCCCCCCCCCCCCCCCCCCCCCCCCCCCCCCCCCCCCCCCCCCCCCCCCCCCCCCCCCCCCCCCCCCCCCCCCCCCCCCCCCCCCCCCCCCCCCCCCCCCCCCCCCCCCCCCCCCCCCCCCCCCCCCCCCCCCCCCCCCCCCCCCCCCCCCCCCCCCCCCCCCCCCCCCCCCCCCCCCCCCCCCCCCCCCCCCCCCCCCCCCCCCCCCCCCCCCCCCCCCCCCCCCCCCCCCCCCCCCCCCCCCCCCCCCCCCCCCCCCCCCCCCCCCCCCCCCCCCCCCCCCCCCCCCCCCCCCCCCCCCCCCCCCCCCCCCCCCCCCCCCCCCCCCCCCCCCCCCCCCCCCCCCCCCCCCCCCCCCCCCCCCCCCCCCCCCCCCCCCCCCCCCCCCCCCCCCCCCCCCCCCCCCCCCCCCCCCCCCCCCCCCCCCCCCCCCCCCCCCCCCCCCCCCCCCCCCCCCCCCCCCCCCCCCCCCCCCCCCCCCCCCCCCCCCCCCCCCCCCCCCCCCCCCCCCCCCCCCCCCCCCCCCCCCCCCCCCCCCCCCCCCCCCCCCCCCCCCCCCCCCCCCCCCCCCCCCCCCCCCCCCCCCCCCCCCCCCCCCCCCCCCCCCCCCCCCCCCCCCCCCCCCCCCCCCCCCCCCCCCCCCCCCCCCCCCCCCCCCCCCCCCCCCCCCCCCCCCCCCCCCCCCCCCCCCCCCCCCCCCCCCCCCCCCCCCCCCCCCCCCCCCCCCCCCCCCCCCCCCCCCCCCCCCCCCCCCCCCCCCCCCCCCCCCCCCCCCCCCCCCCCCCCCCCCCCCCCCCCCCCCCCCCCCCCCCCCCCCCCCCCCCCCCCCCCCCCCCCCCCCCCCCCCCCCCCCCCCCCCCCCCCCCCCCCCCCCCCCCCCCCCCCCCCCCCCCCCCCCCCCCCCCCCCCCCCCCCCCCCCCCCCCCCCCCCCCCCCCCCCCCCCCCCCCCCCCCCCCCCCCCCCCCCCCCCCCCCCCCCCCCCCCCCCCCCCCCCCCCCCCCCCCCCCCCCCCCCCCCCCCCCCCCCCCCCCCCCCCCCCCCCCCCCCCCCCCCCCCCCCCCCCCCCCCCCCCCCCCCCCCCCCCCCCCCCCCCCCCCCCCCCCCCCCCCCCCCCCCCCCCCCCCCCCCCCCCCCCCCCCCCCCCCCCCCCCCCCCCCCCCCCCCCCCCCCCCCCCCCCCCCCCCCCCCCCCCCCCCCCCCCCCCCCCCCCCCCCCCCCCCCCCCCCCCCCCCCCCCCCCCCCCCCCCCCCCCCCCCCCCCCCCCCCCCCCCCCCCCCCCCCCCCCCCCCCCCCCCCCCCCCCCCCCCCCCCCCCCCCCCCCCCCCCCCCCCCCCCCCCCCCCCCCCCCCCCCCCCCCCCCCCCCCCCCCCCCCCCCCCCCCCCCCCCCCCCCCCCCCCCCCCCCCCCCCCCCCCCCCCCCCCCCCCCCCCCCCCCCCCCCCCCCCCCCCCCCCCCCCCCCCCCCCCCCCCCCCCCCCCCCCCCCCCCCCCCCCCCCCGCGATCATGATGATGCCGCTGCTCCCTGGCATCTTGAGGACATTGTAGCCATGGTGGGTTGCTGCCATGAACTTGGCGAGGGTAGGGTACCCCAGGATGGCGTTGTACGGGAGGTCGATGAGGGTGACGTCAAAATAAATGAGCTCGGTGTGGTACTTGTCGCACTTGCCGAAGGTGACGGGGTGATGTCTACTACTCAACCTTCTTCTTGTAGACTCGTGTTGGGCCTCCAAGTGCAGAGTTCTGTAGGACAGTAGCAAATTTCCCTCAAGTGGATGACCTAAGGTTTATCAATCCGTGGGAGGCATAGGATGAAGATGGTCTCTCTCAAACATCCCTGCAACCAAATAACAAAGAGTCTCTTGTGTCCCCCAACGCACCCAATACAATGGTATATTTATAGGTGAACTAGTTCGGTGAAGAGATGGTGATACAAGTGTAATATGGATAGTAGATAAAGGATTTTGTAATCTGAAAATATAAAAACAGTAAGGTAACTAGTAACAAAAGTGAGCAAAAACGGTATTGCAATGCTTGGAAACAAGGCCTAGGGTTCATACTTTCACTAGTGCAAGTTCTCTCAACAATGATACACATAATTAGATCATATGGCAATCCCTCAACGTGCGACAAAGAGTCACTCCAAAGTTCCTATCGCGGAGAACATAAGATGAAATTGCTTGTAGAGTACGAAACCACCTCAAAGTTATTCTTTTTGATCAGTCCATTGAGCTATTCCTATAAGTGTCGCAAACTGCCCTAGAGTTCGTAGTAAACTAACACCATATGACACACATCAATCAACCCTAATGTCACCTAGATACTACAATGTCACCACAAGTATCTGTGGGTCAATTATACGATATGCATCAAACAACTCCAGATTCATAATATTCAATCCAACACTAAGAACTTCAAAGAGTGCCCCAAGATTTCTACCAGAGAAACAAGGACGAAAACGTGCATCAACCCCTATGCATAGATTACCCTAATGTCACCTCAGGAATCCGCGAGTTGACTACCAAAAAATACATCAGGTGAATCAATAGAACGCCCATTGTCACCATGGGTATCCCACGCAAGACATACATCAACTGTTCTCAAATCCATAATAGTATTGAATCCGATAATAGTGAAACCTCAAAGGTAAAACTCAATTCATCACAAGAAGGTAGAGGGTGAGAAACACCATATGATCTAACTGTAATAACAAAGCTCGCGATACATCAAGATCATGCCAAATCAGGAACAAGAGAGAGAGAGAGAGAGAGAGAGAGATCAAACACATAGCTACTAGTACATACCCTCAGCCCCGAGGGTGAACTACTCCCTCCTCATCATGGAGACCACCAGGATGATGAAGATGGCCACCGGTGATGGTTTCCCCCTCCCGCAGGGTGCCGGAACGGGCTCTCGATTGGTTTTTCATGGCTACAGAGGCTTGCGGCGGCGGAACTCCTGATCTAGGTTTATTTCTGGAGGTTTCGGCCCCCCCCCCCCCCCCCCCCCCCCCCCCCCCCCCCCCCCCCCCCCCCCCCCCCCCCCCCCCCCCCCCCCCCCCCCCCCCCCCCCCCCCCCCCCCCCCCCCCCCCCCCCCCCCCCCCCCCCCCCCCCCCCCCCCCCCCCCCCCCCCCCCCCCCCCCCCCCCCCCCCCCCCCCCCCCCCCCCCCCCCCCCCCCCCCCCCCCCCCCCCCCCCCCCCCCCCCCCCCCCCCCCCCCCCCCCCCCCCCCCCCCCCCCCCCCCCCCCCCCCCCCCCCCCCCCCCCCCCCCCCCCCCCCCCCCCCCCCCCCCCCCCCCCCCCCCCCCCCCCCCCCCCCCCCCCCCCCCCCCCCCCCCCCCCCCCCCCCCCCCCAAAAATTATACATACGTTGCAGACGTATCACGGGGAGACGCACCTGCCCCAGGGGTGTGGTGGAGCCATTAGTCACTCCTGAGAAAGGCTTGGTGGGCAGGAGCTGGTCATAAGGCACTTGGATCATGTCGAACGTTTCCACAAAGAGGATATTGAGCCCAGTGCCACCATCGATGAGGGTCTTGGTGACGAGGACACTACTAATGGTGGGCATGCAGAGTATGGGAAGCGCGGCAGGAGTGGCCGCACACCTGAGGTGGTCCTTGGAGTCAAAGGTGATGGCGTACTGCGACCACCTGAGGGGATGCGCGGCCTCAAGCTTCGGGAGGGCCGCGTTCACCTCATGAGAGAGCTGCTTGAAGATGCGGTTCGAGGCAGGGGCTTGGGCACAACCCAGGATGCAGGCGATTGCTCGGGGTTCCTGGAAGCCCCGGCCCCATCGTCCTGTCGGCTGTCGTCATTTCTCCTCGGCGACGGAGGTAGCGGAGGGAGACCAAGGGCCGTCGCGAGGCTGATCTCGCCAGCGGTCCTCGCGAGGCTGATCGCGCCAGTCCTGGCGAGGGTCGCGGTTGTGCCAAAGGCCTACACCGCGGCCTCCTCCACGACCGTAGCGATGGTCGCCACGGTTGGGGCGGTGGCCGAGGCCTCCGTGACGGAGTGCTCTGAGCTCCTGACAGTTGTTGGTCTTGTGGCTATGTACGTTGTGGAAGACGCAGAATGGGTGGTTGCCCCTGGGAGGCTCATCATGGTCCTGGACGCGCTTCATCTCGGGCTGCGCTGCCAGCACGGCGGGGCCCTTTGTAGCGCCCAAGATGCGATTCTATCCCAATCACATGATGAATTCATGATCGGGGCACAATTGCATTCTGAGCGCATAGCAAGGTGGATATCATTACAACATACCATGTACTAAATAGATGAGAATACAAGGTAAAGGCTTACACTCGCCACAAGCTACAACATCAATACAACAGTTCATCAATACATGGCAATCATCATACAGAAGAGCAGGATCCACCTACGGATGAACACAAACGGAAAAGAAGAACGACATCCACCCTGCTAATGTGCTTGAAATGCGATTGTGCCCCGATCATGAATTCATCATGTGATTGGGATAGAATCGCATCTTGGGCGCTACAAGTTGGTATCAGGGCGCCAGTCTTGGGGCATCACACCCTTGCACTTCGCCTCCTTAGCCTTCGCCTTCTTGTCTTCAGGGTCGGCCTCCAGAAGCTCGAGAAGGGAGAGGCGGCCCTCTTCGGCCCTTGCACACTTGTTCGCCAGGTTGAACATCTCCAAGGCCGAGCACAAGTCATCGTGGATGGCAAGATCCTCTTTCATCTTGACGTCCCTGACGCCATCGGTGAATGCTGAGATGATGGCCTCGTCCGACGCCTTCGGGATCTTGAGGCGGACATTTGTGAAGTGTTGTATGTACTTGTGCAGAGTATGGCCCGGCTGCTGCTTCATGCGCCGCAAGTCGTTCACTGTGGGGGCGCGGTCATAGGTGCCCTGGAAGTTGGTGATGAAGCGCTCGCGGAGCTCATCCCAGGAGGAGATTGATCCCTCCGGGAGGTGAAGGAGCCAGGAGCGCGCGCCATCCTTGAGAGCCATGGGGAACCAGTTCGCCATGACCTTGTTGTCACTGTTCGCCGCCTCGATGCTCAGTGAGTAGACCTGGAGGAAGTCTGCAGGGTCGGGGGTGCCATCATAGCGAGGAGGTAGGTCTGGCTTGAACTTGCCGGGCCAGACGACGCGGCATAGCTCTGGGGTGAAGGCGCGGCAACCGGCTGCACTCATGGGCGCAGCACGCGTGGGGGGAGTTCGGTCCTGACGTCCACATGCTACCGCCTCCAAGGGCGCATGGTCATAATGCTGGAGTGGTGGTGCGGGGACCACACGTGCGTCACCTTGTGGCCGCTGCACCACCTGGCAGCTTGCCTCATCCCGGGTCGCGGCCGACGCCACGCACTGCGGGTCACGCGGGGGCGCGCCGCACCTACACTCAGGGTTGACACCATGCAGAGCAGGAGAAGGAGGTGCGTCGTGGGCCACATCGCCCGCCCGAGACGGTGGGGGACATAGCGAGTGGGAGGGTGTCGGGGCCTCGCCGGCGGTGCTGATGAGCTCGGTGATGCGGCCGAGCCAGGCGTCGTAGCCCTCATCGGCCGGGCGGTAGCGTAGCAGCTCGCGCGCCATGAGCAGCGACACCTGCACGTTTGCCGGCCCGCGGTGAGCATGGGAGGATGACGCGGTGGTGGGAGTGAGAGACGGAGTGGCGGTGCGGCCATCATATGGCTCGAAGGGTGGCAGCGACGAGTCCTCCTGCTCATGAGCAGCATGGTTAGTGGCGGCGTTACCCTAGGGAGAGGCAGAGCGGCGTGGGACGTCGTGTCCCACAGGTGACGTCTGGGCAACGCGAGTGGCCCGGTGCTGGGCGCGGACTCGGCGAGCCTCAGCCATAAGCACGGCGGAGCGAGAACGGAGCGCGGTTGATGAAGAGGCGGAGCTTCGACACGCCCCTACCTGGCGCGCTAAATGTCGGATTCAGGGCTCTGCAAACCCAAGAAGGTTCAAACTCTGGGGCGTGTGCGAAGACCCCAACCAGCTCTAGCCTCAAGCTCGCACCCCACGGCCTAGCCTCGTCAAGTTCGTGCGAGCGGGGAAGAAGATGAACACTGCAACTTACCCAGGTTCGGGCCACCTTGCGGTGTAAAACCCTACTCCTGCTTTGTGGTGGATTGGCCTCATGAGGAGGCTGAGGATGAACTAGTACAGTGGGTGAGCAGCCTCGCATGGGCACGGGTAATGGAGATGGAATGGATCCGATCCCTCTCTATGGTGGAGACTAGCCTATATTTATAGTGGCCTTGGTCCTCTTCCCTCATATTTTAGGTGGGAAGGGATCCCACAATGACCAATTTTGAAGAGGGACAACTAGTACTTCTTATCTTGATGAAAGGTGGTCTTCGCCTGCAAAGCTTCTAGCCATGACGCAGCGGGGGGCTCGGCGTTGACATCCATCCGGCCGAGCTCGTGGTCTTGGTCTCGTTGCACCGGAATAGAATGCTTTCGGGCCTTCCTCGGGAACCTGCGCCTGCCCTTGCTCCCTTTGCACCGAAGAGGAAACTATCCCCTCTGCTTCCGCTGGAGCCCGCCTGGCCTTGATCGTCATGGCTCATGTCATCATAACCTCATGAGGCGGGAGGCTTGCATAGAGTTCTCCGCCCCTCGGGAGGCAGGCTCGGGGAGCTGCTCCTCTGGAGGTCTTGGCATCGTTCTCCTCGCGAGGCTAGGGCCCTCGCGAGGGTCTTGTAGCTTGGGCCGTACCAGGCCATTGATGAGCCCACGTGTTGGGCCGTAGGCAGGCAGATCTGGGTACCCCCGATCCTAGAATGCCGACAATACTTGAAGAGGAGGACGTTTCACTCCTTCAAGCCATGGGTAAGGGCGAATGACTTCCACCCCCGCTTCAAGAACATGAAGCCGAAGGGGGTGAAGTCCGTCGCTACCTAGGAAGAGTCATTGCAGCAGCCATCCGGCTGCAGCCACAGGCCCATGGGCACGTGCTCTGCCATCTCCTCTGTGAAGGAGTCGGGGAGCTTGAGCCAGGTGCAGGGATCGTGGTGCATGCTCAGGATGAACTTGTGGTCCGCATCGGCGGAGTGGCTCCATGATTGGGGCGGCCGGGCGATCGCGCCGCTCCACCCACCCCGGCCATGGTCATCTCGCCCCCGCGTCCACGCCGATGGGCGAAGTGTCCACCACGGCTGCTGGAGCCGGTGTAGGGCATGAGAGGAGGGTGCCTGCGTCCTCAGGGAGGTGCCCCAGGCATCGTCGCGGTTGAGCGAGGGTGGCACCGCCCCCTAGCTAGCTTCGGCGGCTCCACTTCCTCTAGCGTTGCCTTCCCTTTCACAACGGCGGAGAACATCCTCAAGGGCGCCATGGCTATGAAAATGGTGGGTGGAAGTGGAGAAGCAATAAGAAGATGATCCGAGGGGTCCTTCCCCTTTCCCTTACATAGCGCTTGACAAAGAGCCAGCCGCACCCCCTCGCCTTCGAAGCAGAGCAATGATGGCCCCTTACAGCGCCCATGAGGCTTTATGTCAGCCGGGCAGTTGCTGAAGCATCATGGAGGAAGTGGGGGCGTCCCGTGCCCCGTCGTGCGCCACACATCGAGCCTCGCCCATAGGCGGTTGGAGCCCACGCCGTTTCGCCCCTCCATTCACAGGTGGAGTGATGCGCGCCGTGGGCCCGGGGCCTACTGTTGGGCCCGTGTTACTAGGGGTACCCAAGCCTGTCTGCCTGCAGCCCAGGGCACGGAGCCACCAGAATACCCAGGCTGGCCCAACACCAGGGCTTCACAAGCAGGACCCTCGTGAGGCCCTCGCCTCGTGAGGAGCTTGTCATCAGGTGCCCGCAAGAGCCTCGCGAGGCGGCTTCCCGAGGCTGCCTCCCGAGGCCCCTCGTGGGGGCGTGCGAATCAAGGATCATGCAACGGAGCCACGCGGCCCTGCGTCTTCACATGGGTGACGCGCGTGGCAACAAGCGAAGCCAGAGGGGTGCCGGCAGGCGCAGATGAGGAGGATTTCCTCTTTCATGCTAGGGAAGCAATCCCCAAAGGTTGCAACTTCGGTGCAAGAAGACCAAGATGGCGGGCTCGACAGGACGGAGGTCATCACTGTCGGATTCAGGGCTCCGCAGACCCAAGAAAGGTTTGAACTCTAGGGCGTGTGCGAAGATCTCAACCTCTCAAGCTCAAAGCCTGTTACCCCACAGCCTAGCCTAGCCGGATTCGCGTGAGCAAGGAAGTAGATGTACACGGAAGTTTACCCAGGTTGGGGCCACCTTGCGGTATAAAACCCTACTCGTGCTTTGTGGTGGATTGGCCTCACGAGGGGCTGAGGATGAACTAGTACAGAGTATGAACAACCTCGCGAGGGCTATTCTGGTGAGGGTGGAAAGGGCTGGATCGGATTCGGGGTCCCTCTCTCCGGTTGTGGCTAACCTATATTTATAGTGGCCTTGGTCCTCTTTCCTCAAAACTTAGGCGGGAAGGGATCCCACAATGGCCAATTTGAAAGGGGACAACTAGTACATCTAATCCTGATGAAAGGTGGTCTTCGCCTCAAAGCTTATGGTCGTGATGCAGCGGTGGGCTCGGTGATGACATCCGCCTTATCAAGCATGTGGTCTTGGTCTTGTTGCACCAGAACGGAAACCTTTGGGGGATTCCTCGGGAACCCACGCCTGTCCTTGCCTCCTTAGCACCAAAGAGGAAACTGCCTCCACTGCGCTCGCTGGCACCTGCCTGGCCTTGGTCGTCATGGCTCATGTCACCGTAGCCTCGTGAGGCTGGGTACCTGCATCAAAATCTCCACTCCTCGGGAGGCCGCTCCTTCGGGAGGTGTTGGTGTCATACGCCTCGCGAGGCTTGGCCCCTTGAGTGGGTCTTGTCTTGGCGGTCTTGCAGATAGGCCGTACTAGGCCGTCGAAGGAGCCATGCCGTGGGCCGCAGGCAGGCAAGTCTGGGTACCCTGGGTCCCAGAACACCGACAGTAGCCCCGGGCCGAAGGCGCGCTCAGGCTGGCTTCGAGGCGAAGCCAAGGGGCAAGGGTGAAGCGCTGCGGGCCCCAATTGCCTATGGGCCAGGCTGACGTGTGGCGCTTGACAGGATGCGGACGCCTCCGCTCCCCACGTTGCCTCGGCAACTGTCCGGACTGACAAAAGACTGGCTCACACCGCCAGGCCATCATTACTCCTCCTTGCCACGCCTCAGATCCCCTATCTTCCGCCAAGGACCTCTCCAGATCCAATCGAGCTCGGCTTCCCCCTTCCTTCTCCATCTCCGGCGCCGGCGCCTTTGTAGATGGCTCCCAAGAAGCTGAAGTCTGCGGCACAACCCGTAGACTCTTCCTCCTCTCTTACGCCAGCACTCAACGCATCCTCCATTACCGAGGAGGGGCACCTCGCCCTCGTGCTCTAGTACACGGCGCGAGCGATGAGGCGGACTCTGGCGCGGATGATTTACCCCTTCTTCCTCCACAACATCTTCACGGGGCTCGTCCCACCTCTTTTTGAGTTCTTCACTGCCGTCCTAGACCACTACCAGGTCCATGCTCTGCATTTTCAACCCAACTCCATCCTTCTCCTGTCCATCTTTGCCTTCTACTGCGAGGCCTTCATGGGCGTGAGGCCCTCCGTGTCGATCCTCCAACACTTCTTCTCTCTGCGGATGCACGATCCAACCCAGTGCTCCGGCTGCGTGTCCTTTGTCACGGTCCACAAGAACAACATGCTCATGAGGGCCGGGAAGAAGATGGAAAGCTTCCGGCGCTGCTCGGTCTTCATGGACACTAGGGGACTCAACGAGCTGCTGGAGCTTCTGACCGTGCTGCCCACACGGCTCAAGAGGTGGAGCCACGAGAAGTTCTCTGACCCCTGGGCAGAGCCTGTCCAGAGGAAGATGACCTCGGACATGGACGCCAGGGCGCTGACTTGGGGTATGCTCGTGAAGGAGTTCCTGACGGGGCGCCTGGCTCCGCTCCAGTCACACACGCGCCCCATGTGGGAGCTCTAGGGCACGGCGGACGACATCAGGCTGCGCTCGGAGAGCTTGACGGGCGAGGAGCTGGACAAGGCCATGAAAACCCTGCTCGAGGGTCAGCCGGGGGACCTTTCGGAGGCCTACACCCCGTTGTACCACCGTGCTGACAGGGAGGCGTTGATCGCTGCCATGCCCGTCTTCAATGAGCTGGGGCTCGCGCCACCTGAGCACCCCAACTCCATGGTGCTGGTGTCCTCCAGCGACAGTGCAGGCGAAGAGGGCGAGGAGGACTCCAAGGAGGCCGAGGACGACGTGGCGGAGATCTCCCCCCGTCACAGAGCGAGCTTCTCCACGGCTTCGCAGATGACGATGACGCCGACGAGCCCCCGGTCGTGGAATCCCCACGTTCCACGGGGGTCCTAATGAGGTCCGGGGCCACTCCCCGGGCGCTGCGACGGCCGGGCCAGGTGACCACGAAGAAGGGCAGGGCGGTACCTCCTCCGAGGGGCGCCCCTCTCGCTGCCGAAGCGTGTGCGGTCCCGCAGGTCCTGGCCCCTCTGGGCGACGCCCCCGCCTCGTGAGGCGGCAGAGCCACGCCAAGGCCAACCAAAAAGTGCCCCGCCGAATCCCCAAGGGTGACCAAGGCCGCGCCCAGGAAGAGCGGGGGTGCCCCGGCCCTATCCAAGAAGGAGAAGAAGAGGACATGGATTGATCCTAGCGAGTAAGTACCTTACCTTGCTGCTTGTTTAGCACATATCAGCACTGTACCCATAGCGCTCATCTCACTACAAAAAAAGACACATCCATGACATTTTGGGCCGAACAAATTTTTTCTATCATGCTTATGACACTTCTATGACGATAATTGTGATGAAACCCGGTATCATCATAGATGTGGTGGGCTCCTACTTCTATGACAAAAAATTATGACAGAAAATGGGCTTTCGTCCTGGGCGGGCCAGAGACGCAGCTGCATGACATTCTTTGGGTCGTCCATGACGGAAAAAAAACGTGGTAGAAGCGAGGGCGAGGAAAATATCGGGGAGTTCCCAGTTACGGTGGGTGGTCAGGGCCGAGCGATGCACGGAGGGAATGCGCGTTTCCTTTCATACACGTACGTGTGTGGGTGCGAGGCGTTGGGCTCTAACTGAACCCGAGCGAGGCATTCGCCTATTGAACACAGGCGATTGCACTGGCTACGCGTTACTGAACCTGATCCGTCGATCGATCCCTGGCTGTTAATTGAACCCGATCGAGCGATTCCTTCCCTACTGCCGCTAACTGAAACCGATCAAACCTGCTGCCTCTTGATGAACAGTGAGTGTTGTTGGGGGTTGCATAAACACTTCCCGGTGGGTGTTGGATGAACAGGACCCCGTGGTAGTAGAGGCCATTGCCGCTGGATGAACAGGACCCCGATCTAGCCTGTTGGGGGTGGATGAACATGACCTCGTGGTGGGCTGGTTGCACAGTAGCCGGTGGAGGGCTGGATGAACAGTAGCCCATGGAGGGCTGGTTGAACAGTAGCCGGTGGAGGCTGGATGAACAGGAGCCCATGGATGAAAGTAGCTGGTGGAGGCAGGAGGGAGACGTCGTGGATGAACAGTCGTAGGTGGAGGCTGGAGGAGGTCGACGGTGGATGAAAAATAGCCCATGAAGGCTGGAGCGAGGCAGTATAGACGATGGATGAACAGTAGCCTGTGGAGTCCCATTTTGTCGTACGCCACAACCCTCCTGATGAACAGGACCCCCGTTTCGACTGTAGGAGGTCGAAGAGAAGTCCGTTTCCTCTGTTTTGCGGTACGTGATAACCCACAAGTATAGGGGATCAATTGTAGCCTTTCTCGATAAATAAGAGTGTCGAACCCAATGAGGAGCTAAAGGTAGGATTTGTATTTGCTTTAAGTTCTATCGACCACCGATACAACTCTACGCGCACTTAACGTTCGCTTTACCTAGAACAAGTATGAAACTAGAAGTACTTTGTAGGTGTGATATGATTGGTTTTCAAGATAATAAAGAGCACGTACATAAAATCTAGGGGATGTTTAGATAAAGACACAACTAAGTTAGTTTTAGTAGAGAGCTTTTTGTCACACAAGAAAGTTATTTGTCCCTAGGCAATCTATAAGTAGACCGGTAATCACACTATTGCAATTTTATATGAGGGAGAGGCATAAGCTAACATACTTTCTCTTCTTGGATCATATGCACTTATGATTGGAATGCTAGGGCATGCAGCGGGCGGCACAGTACTATTCGATTTGACAGCGGGCAGCACAGTTCCCGATACGGCTTTAATGCAGACGAGGGAGAGGGTAGCGGTTCCCAAAATGTTGAACGGCCAATGATGCATCCTCCTTCAATTAGCATCATGAATGCATGAGGGAATTAATGGGAGGAGGACCGGGAAAATAGGCAGCACGATGTGAATGCAACGTAGTTTGCACTCATATAAAGGCGCCCCTCCATTCCAATGAATCTACCACATCGTACGCACGTAAGCATTTGCCTAAGCACCTACACTAAGCGCAAAAGTGCCCACTCCAAACCCATGGCGGCGATGCGTGCGAGCGGCCAGCGGCTGTGCCAGATGGTCCACGACGCCGGCCTGCGGCATGGCGCCAAGGATCGTCTCCAGACGGTGTTGGCGACCGGCTGGTGGATGGCCGCCGTCGACGCCAACTATTACTCTCAATTGGACCAGATGATCATTGCCACCACCAACAAGTTCACCATCGTCAAGAAGCTCCCGGATGACATTGCCGTACTCCTCTAGCCCACGCGCCCGGGCTCCTCATTACCTGCCACCCTAATTGGCCTCCATGGCCGGAACCTCTTTCAAGCACTGGTGGCCCTGCGACTGCCCGCCGACGCCATGAAGAATGTCCACCTGGAGGTCGCGCTTGCCATGAGGGGCCTCGCTCTGCAAGAATTCGTCGACCTACACATCCACGTGTACGAGCAAATTGTGGTCATAGGTATCTACGAGGCCAGTGAGGACGCTACGAGGTTGTCCTTCCTCAAATGGCTGGAAGCCTTGGATGATTTTGCTGAGAAGCACCTTGACCTCGCCACAAAAGCCGCCGCTCCTTAGCCGCCGGTCAGTGGCCCGGCGCACTAAGTTGAGGACGAGGAGGTCGTACGTTAATGGATGCATCTTTCTTCTTGCCTCCTATAACCACCACTGCGATCGCATCATCGTGGCCTTAATTCTTATTGTGCTATTGCATTCTCTCTCGAGTCAATATAGACATGTGTGATCCCTTTGCTTAATTATATGCATCACTGTAACTAGTACTCCATCCGTCAATTTATAAGTTGTGCTTACCTTTTCCATCAACTTCGTGCAACGCACGGGCATCTTGCTAGAAACACTAGAACATGTCGGACCGCATGTGACCAAACCGACGATGCGCCAACCTAGCTACTACCCTGCCTATCTGGCCGTCCTAGCATTTCCAATCGTTATTTCTATCTATCGAGCGTGCCAAGGAGGAGAACCAAATGTTACAATTTGTACATCTTTCTCTACTCCTACTCCTATAAAAGACTCAGTTGGTGATGGTAGTGTGTCTGCCATCCGTCGTTTCTGACCATTAGATCTGCATCTAATGGTTGTGAGGTAAGTTGTGGCATTTTTGCAACAATAGCCCACTTCTCTGCTCCAATTTGCAGAAAACCCCCTTATTATCTTGAAAGCAACCACATCCCTCCCTCACCTCATCAAACAGCCTGAGAAATATATTTTGAGTGAAAAGTAATATATTTTTAGTGGTATTTATGTATATCAAAACAAGAGTGATTTCTTTCAAGTTTGTGAACAAGTACTACTATTCTACTACTTTGGATCCGTCGCAACGCATGGGCACATTGCTAGTACAAGGAAAAGGCCTGCCGTGTTCGTGTCACACCCCCACATGCCCAGGAATCGGGAGTACTCCACGGCCCATCCGGCATGCCACATAGCTAGGGAAGGCGTGTTGCCTAGCATTTTCACTTTCATGTGGGACCGCGGTTGAGCAAACCGACTATTGGCAAACCGCACCCTGCCCGCCGCGTTGGAAAACAGAAACGAGGGGAAGATCTACCTGTAGCACGGAAGCCAAGAAATTTGGTGTCAGATGGGGCTCGTTGATAGAGTAGGAGCATTCCGTACTACTACTCCTACTAGTACGAAGTTTGTACTACAACTAGTACTACCACTATATAACTAGGTACGTGCACGGCACATCGTAGGAACAAAAAACGGCATGATCTTGTTTTGGGTGATTTATCCTTTTTCCAGTCAACGTAGTATGAATAATATGATGTGTGGGGCACCTATGAAGCTTATGTGGCTTGGTTGCATGGCTAGGAAAGGTTAGAGAAAAATAAATAGATAATGTGTTTAGAGTGCACTCCACTAAATAGATATACTTTGGATCCATTGCAACGCATGGGCCGGCACATTGGTAGTAATAAGGAACAAATTCCAGGTTTGACACGAGCTCGTACTGTGGGAGCACCACAAGGCCTGCGGCAGGAGTTACATTTCCCTCTCGGGGCCCACGGGACCGAGCTTCAGTGGCTTAGTGCACCGACCTATGAGTCAATGACATGTGGACCTTAAATGTGGCTGGCCCACATGTCATTCTCATGGTGGTGGCGTGGTTCGCGACTCACTCGTTCGAGATGAACCGGTCAGTTGTGGCATGGCTGTGGCGAGGGTGCCACAGCTGGGCGTCGGGGTGTTACGAGGCATAGATGGCCACACCGGCGGGTACTACCTGTAGTATAGAAGTACTCCAGCTGAGGATTGATGCCCGGGACGAAATGTGTCACAGCCGCTGGATGAAAATTCGATGGTGCGGGAGTACGGATCGGAGCACAGGAGCGGAGCAGGCAAACCGCGTCCAATCGGGTGTGGCTGTGGTAGAAACTTGATGGTCGCCGCAGTTCAGCTGGCCCGCATGTCGTGCACACAAAGGCAGAGGAGCGCTGGGGCCAAGAGGGATGAGGCACATGTTGGGGGACATCGTGCTGTGGGTTGGAGCGGCGTCATGGGAATCGCGTGTGGCAGTGGTAGAAATGTGATGGTCATCGTGGTTCAACTTCCATGGACAAGTTGTCATGTCTACTGACACATGCATTGCATACCGCTCACTGCAAGGAGCAGTAGTAGATAAAGCTTGTTCCAAAGATACCATTTTTTCGATAAAATTCTCGAGATATCATTAGTTTTTACACATGGGATTACTCCTACAAGGGTCAATCACAACAGGTGTTTTGTAAAAAAATGCATCTTGGTGTTCCCTGCAATGCACGGGCTTCTTGCTAGTTATAGAAGAAGCCCACACGGGCATCTTGCCGCAGGGTGTGCCACTGACCCAAATTCAATTTTTTTTCAGACGCTTAGGTGCACCGGATGCCGTGCCACGCTACAAAATGTAAAAAAACAACAACTCCAATTTTTTTTAAACATGTTATCTTCAAACCAACCACACCCGTCCCTCACCTCATCAAAACAGCCCGAGGAATATATATTGAGTGAAGCATGATTTATTTTTACTGATATATGTATATCAAAACTAGAGTGTTTATATTTCAAGCCCGTGAACAAGTATTATTCTACTACTTTGGATCCATCGCAACGCACGGGCTAGCACATTGGTATTAGTAGTCTCTATCTCTACCCTTATAAAAAACAGATTTGATGATGATGGTGTGCCTGCCATCCTGCAGTATAGGCCGTCCGATTTATATCTGACGGATAGGAAGGAAACTATGGCAATTTTGCAAAAAGATACCCACACCCCTCTCCACATTTGCAAATAAGGCCTTCCCTCATTCATCCTTTTCTCCCACAAGATAAACTACTCATACAAATGCATCTTGATGTTCTGTGCAATGCACGGGCATCTTGCTAGTCTACTACTCTTATAAAAAAACAGAGTTAGTGATGATGGTGTGCCTGCCATCCTGCAATATAGGCCGTCCGATTTATATCTGACGGATAGGAAGAAAACTATGGCAATTTTGCAAAAAGATACCCATACCCCTCTCCACATTTGCAAATAAGGCCTTCCCTCATTCATCCTTTTCTCTCACAAGATAAACTACTCATACAAATGCATCTTGATGTTACGTGCAACGCACGAGGATGTTTCCTTGGGGGTCTCTCCAGCGCGGCGTGGCCGAAGTTGCAAGTTTACGCCCCTTGAGATGCCGACGTTGAGGGGCACTCATATTTTGTCCGATGAGCAGGTAAGTGATGAGTTTGATCACATAGTAAATGCATTCTAAAGACTACTTCCGTGTCCATTTCCTAATTCTCCCCCTGCCCACTGTTTCACAGGTTAGGCTCGGTGCCAGTGGAGATTCGCTTGCATATGTACGGGAGGGTACCAACATCAATTTGCACAACATTTACAACGGTGACACCGTTCCCGTAGAACCTTTGTCCAACATTAGGATCAGCCATGCAACGGGCCGCCGCCTAAATTGGTACGATGGAACCACGGTGAGATTGAAGAAGATAGAAATCATGGAAGCCCCGATAAGGTCATCCGCCAACCAAAATTACACTCTCATCATGGTGTTCGACATCGCGATTGCTTTCACGAACCTTGCACATGGCAGTCAAAGGTGGACCATGCTGACTGTAGCCAATTTGTTGCCGTACGAGTACAAAGATGTTGTGCTCCTTTCTAACCGCATCTTCGCGGTGACAAACCAGGGGACTTGTTTAGTATGGGACACATCCTACGGTATACTCCCTCTCTTCCAGTTTATTTGTTTTGAATTTTTTCGTTTTATAAGTTTCAAATTCAAATTTAGAGCTCCCCATCACATGTTGAGATTACAATGTCCATTAAATCGTTGTGTGCATGTACTACTAAGAAACAAATCTCGAGTTTGGCATGAGTTCGTGCAGCGGTAGCACCACAAGGCCTGGCGCGGGAGTTACATTTCCCTCTCGGTGCCCTCAGGACTGAGCTTCAGCACCTTACTACACCTGCCTTTGAGTCAATAACATGTGGACCTGATAGGTGGCTGGTCCACATGTAATGCTCCCGAAGGCAGAGGGGCAGTGGGGCCGAGAGGGGTGAGCCGCAGGTCGGGGGACATGTGGTGTAATGGGTTCGAGCAGCGTCGTGGGAATCGCGTGTGGCTGTCATAGAAACTTGATGCTCACCGCATTTTAGGTGGCCCACATGTCATGCACACAAAGGCAGAGGGGCGGTGCGGCCGAGAGGGGTGAGGCACATGTTGGGGTATGTGGTGCCATGGGTTGGAGCGGCGTCGTGGGAATCGCGAGTGGCAGTGGATGAAACGTGATGGTCACCGTAGTTGAACTTCCATGGACAAGTTGTCATGTCTACGGACACATGCATTGCATACCGATCACTGGAAGGAGTAGTAGAGAAAGCTAGGCGCATAAATAGTTCCTTATAGTCAAGCGGACCCACGCTACTACTTGTTCCAAAGACATGCACACCATCGAAATAGTCCATCTATATCAATATACACAGAGAGGGTATATATTTTTTTACAAGAGAGGAAACAGTTCATCCATCCATAATGCCCTGCTGCTGGTACAGCTTCTTCTTCTTCTTGTTCTCATTTTCTGTGGGAGACGGCTTCACAACAAGCTCTCTGGACCTTGCAGCTATCTCAAAACTCACACGGGCATCGAGGGCAGCATATTTTATCCGCTCGAACGTCAAGGGATAATTCTCCCAACCAAATGACCTTAATGTCAGCTTCTCGTCACCCTTCTGAAGATTTGTTCCGAGCACAAAATTTGCTACGTCGAATAGGGATGGTGTCGGTTTATCACAATCTTCTACAGGAATTTTTACTTTGGTTTGTACGTCAGCGATGCTTTTCAAAGGTTGTACGGCTCCAACTTCTGTTTGTCCCCTGGGATGGCTGCCCCGCAGAAGTATATGTCCTCCCGAGACAAGAAATCATGGAGCTCACCTAGTATGGAGGGCGCTGTACGATGTGGTGCACCAAAACATCACCTTAAAGGCACAACTGAAGGACGGTGGCGCGTTGGATCTTCCCAGTGGCACGCTCCGTGTACTCTGCATCGAGACTGATGACCTTCATCTCCACCTTTTGGAGGGTGTTGGATACATTGTTGATCCACTTCCGAACAACCCTTGGGTGGTCGGTGATGGTGGCAACTATGCTCAATGAGCCTTCGACGAGGAACCGTTGGACGCTAACAACCTGCATCTCGATCTCTTTCATCATTTGGAACTGCTGGACCAGAGGACTATGGTTTGGAGAATTAGGATTAGATGGCTAATCTAACTAAAGAAGATGATTATTTAAAGGGGCTTCGGAATTACTCCAGGAGTATGTGAAGAGGTTAAAACAATGTGAATGCAGTGTGGTTTGGATGCAAATGAAGATGAAGGAGAGGTGAAGAAGCCGAGGAAAATCGGTTCCCGATGGAGAGGTAAATGGGAGAAGTGGCCTGCAGGCAGTTGATTAGACGGCTAGGTAGACTAAACAAAAAAGGCTATGTGGGTAGACTGAGGAGTGGTACCTGTCCGTGTACGTGCCCATCCTTCTGGCGCTACATGTGCCACTGGCTAGTTGAGGTCACTCTTTCGAATCACCATGGCGAGACATTTTATGATTCCTTTTTATTTCTACACCCCTCCTGACAGGTGGGACCTATGCAAATGGATAAAAAAATGTGTCGTAGCTGGTTTGGATGGATATTGGCGCGTGCGTGGGAGACACAACATTCTCTAGTTAAGTAATATGCGGTTATCCTCAAAAAAGAAAAAGCCTTCTTCGCACTTCCGCATGCACGAGAATTTGGTTCTGCTCGCAATATGGATGATACCTGGAGGATGAAGTGAACCCAGAGGCATGCTATCATGGGAGACCTATTTCCGCTATATAGTACTACTCATGTTCCGACTACTCCTGCTAGTAGTATTAGTACAACTGTGGTACACTTGATGGTCAAAATATTATTCATCCGGTCCCCACAGTGAAGTGACAAGACCCTGCGCCCGAGGTGACACCAGTCCAGGCGGTGTGTTCGGGGTTACCAAAGTCAGCCTCACCTTGTGCACTGTGCAGTCACTATCACCGCCGCTATATAGCATGCCTCGCCTCGTCTCCCTCTCCCCTAGCACCACTCCATCTCCATCTCCGTCACGCTGGAGATCCTGATGTCACTCTTCATCATCTCACTGTGCCCCCGCGTACCCTCGCCTTGCTCGCCTCCCCCAGTACCACTATTACCTCGCTAGCCGCTCCAGCACCGAGAGCCTTCTCCCCCGTAAATCAAGCCCCAAAAACCCCACCTTCCAAACTCCACCATGGCCGAACGCGAACCGCGCAGCACCCATATGAGCCACGATTGGAGCAATCTCCCAGTGACATCCTCGACCTCTGTTGTTCGTGTATGGATATGTTGAGCGCCCTGTGGCTAGCTGCATGCTTGAGGGACATGCACACGGCCATCGTCGAAGCGAGGCCTAAGCTTTTCAAGACACCCTGCTTGCTGCTATCTGGTCTTACGAGATTTGCTCACCATGATACGGAGGCCCCTCGACTTCAATCCGACCTCCATTAGCTGAAACTTCTTTGCAGGTATGTAGTGGGTCGCCATACATCATTTCCCTCGACTTTGACCCAATCACCATCGCCCGAAACTTCTTGGCAGGTATGTACTGGGTCGGCATGAGCTCCCACTAGATGGCTGCCGTCAGACAAGACCGAAAAAAGTTGGTGCTCGAGAACTTCCACACCTCCCATGAGATTATCCTTCCTACGTTGGATTATATAGGGTTTTACCGTCATGGTCCAAGTCATCTAGATTACGAAGTCAGTTGGACGCACCTTGTTTTGCAGAAGATTGTAATCTGCCAAGTGCCCACATGAGATGCGAATTACGCAGACTTCAAGCTAATTGCCTTGTTCGATCGCGGACTCGCCTATCTTTCCGCTGGTGCCTTCTTTAGCTGGAGATAGCTCACCTCGCAGTGGATCGTCAAAGCTGATACACACTTCTGTGATGCTATTGAACACAATGGCATCATCTACGCGATCGACAAAGCATATAGCACCACGTATTGCTGGGACGGGGCATGTAAGTTGTTTCCGTCTAATGTTAATGATGATGCCATGACATTGTTTGAACTTTTTGTGATGATTGGCATATCCTTGTTTGAGCAGAATTTGAGTAGAACTATGGCAATGTATTAGATATGCCGTAAATCAGCTATATTTGGAATGAGTTAATTCATGCGATTGTGACCATGTCATTACAACCAATTTGTACCCGTAAATAATCAAATGGTTAGGAAGAAATGGATATTCTCCTTATTTTATAGTAATCTATATACTACTAAATATCAGTGTGTATCAATGGCCATGTTAGTTTCCTCATTTTCATGATGTAGAAACATGTGTCACACTGTTGGTTTCATCTAACCATACATTATGGAAGTAAATGTGCATATGGAGAACTCTATATTTGGAAGTAGTGAAATCATGTAATGCTTACCATGTGTACATACCTATATTCTCCTTCAGCAATCAATGGCTAGAATAATATCCTCACAAAAAATTTGCCCACAGAACATGAGTATAACACAATGCATGGTCTGTTAGTTTCCTTGAAGAATTTGTTTGTGAGGACAGAACATGATTACATAACATGCATGACATGGTAGTTTCCTGTGAAGAATCGATTGCGAGATAACATGAGTATAACCATGCATGGCACTTCTATATTTTCGAACCCAGTATACATTTCCCTGTATTTTCCTCCAAGTTCCAACAGGGACATATCAATGTTGTTTCTTGCATTATCCTACTCATACTCTGAACAATGCTGATCTTACATTAACAATGCCTGTCCTTTTTGATATGATGCAGTGTTCCTATAGTTACTGCCCTTTGTAATCACACCACCTTTTCCAAAAACAGGGAAGCTCAACTGGTTCCTCGCTCGATCAGACGACGGCAAAAGACTGATGATCATTCGGACACATGAGCCGGAAAAGTTATATTGCAAAAACCCCACTGTATACAAGCACCGTGAAATACGTGAGTATCCGGACAGTGGTTGTTATGTCTATGAGCAGGATACAAGCTTCTTGGGGCCTTCAGGATTTTTGAGTTGGAGGCGGGTAAACAGCCTTGGTTCACACTCTCTGTTTCTCGCACTCAATTATCCGATTAACCAGGAGATCACCGTTGGCAAGGACCTTGATGGCAGAGGGGCTCTGTTTGCTATGGAAAACTGTGTCTACACGGCGAGCCTTAGGACTTCAGGAGCAAACTCCCCTGATTGTCAATGATACAGCCTGCAGCCAAAAGAAGGTGAGAATGACAAAGGCATCTGGATTAACTTTGATCCTTGGATGTCTCAAGTCCGACAGGCAGTGATGTCGTTCAAGCCTTTAGGTTGATAGGTAATTGGGCTGTTGCATCAAAATGGTGGAGTACTGGTGTCTCCAGATCACTGGTCGCTGAAGCGGGACTGCAAATTATGATGGTGTTGGATCATCCCTCTTCGAATGACTTATTGTCTTTGCTGCTTGTTCTGGATGGGTAATTCTCTCTTTTGTTATGCATATTCCTTGTCATTTGGTCATCCTCATCTATGTCACTCTTACTATGTAATAGTTGCCTCTATTTAGAATGTCATTCTCGTCTGGATCACGAGAGTCTGAGCGCTGCAGATGGGTGTGTTTTGGTGGTGTAGCAAGACTTCTTATGAACTATCATGTCTTGTTGTTTATGTTAGTAGTAGTCACTAGTCAGTGTTTGAATGTTGTATATATCGTTGTTTCGAACTATTTATTGTCTCGAACTGCTGGTGGGCTAAATGAGGGCATCACCATTCTCCAATGTTCAGAGTATATCTCCTTTTTTCAAGTTATAATTTGAGCTCAGTGTCTTTTCGATGATGTACACTTGTTTGGGCCAGTGAGGTGTCGTTGAATATGGGCTGAGTAGTAACGCAATGCCAAACAGGTCAATTATGACTCAGGCCTGTTTGGGCCAGTGAGGTGTCGTTGAATATGGGCTGAGTAGTAATGCAATGCCAAACAGGTCAATTATGACTCAAGCCGGGCTCTCAAAAGATCCTCAAAAAAAAGGCCGGGCTCTAAAAAAAAAAAGAATAAGAACTCTTAGGCCGACATGTGGGCGCCATCGGTGTTTTCGTACGCTTGCGTGCCGAGAGCATATTGGCGCGTGTTCAAAATTCATGCTACCTTTTCATCCCCAATCTCCCGCCCCTCCCCCACCTCTGGAATCTCGATTCCTACTCTAGTTCACCCAAATCCCCCTCATGTACTCCCTGTACTCAAACGCACTATCATGTCACCGGTCAACGCGGATCTCCGAGCCCGAGATCCTGAGGTCCGTCCTGCCTTCGGGCGCTGCGTGCTGTCGCTCAATAGTGGCATGGCGGCGCTTGATGAATAGTTTGCTGGCAAAGTGCTGATGGTAACCATCAACGGCGAACGACCTCCTGTCTCGCTGGACGACCTTGCCAAAGCTCTTGGCATTCGCATGGCATCCAAATAAGTGAGTTGCTCGTCAAAGTCTGTCTGCCACCGGCTGATTTCTTCGTCAGGTTCTGGATAACTTTCGACTACAGTCGTGTGTTCGAATCTTCCCGGCGTTTGTTCTGCGATGGCGCGCTGGTGAGCTTTGATCGGTCGCACCCAGGATGGGGCTAGTGCCCTCTGAGCTTGAGTTTTTAACAAAGCTTACCTTCCACGGCATGCCTCGATGTGCTTGGAACAGCGAGTCCATGAATGAGCTTATCAACGACCTTGGAGGTGAGCTCGTAAGTATGTTTGTTCCTCCAGACAGTTGGGCTCTGACGGTTATGGCTATCGGCGTCCTGGGAACGGGGGTCCGCAGACTTGCCTGCCTGCGGCCCACGGCGTGGCTCCACCAGCGGCCCTGTACGGCCCATCTTCACTAGCAAACACTCAAGACCCTCACGAGGGGCCAAGCCTCGCGAGGCGGACGACACAAGACCTCCTCAAGGACGGCCTCACCAGGCCGGCTCGCGAGGGGTGGAGAGATCAAGGCAAGGAGCACCTCGCGAGGTTCCCGTGACGCAAGCCATGACGACTGGAGCCAGGCGGGCGCGAGGTGGGCGCCAGCGCATGCAGTGTCCTCGTTTCCTCTTTGGTGCTAAACAGGCAAGCGCAGGCAAGGAGTCCCGAGGCATCAGGCAAAGGTTTCCATATCGGTGCTACAAGACCAAGACCAGCAGGACGGCAGGACGAAGGTCACCGTGGAGCCCAAGACGGCGTCACCACCAGAGCCTTTGGCAGGCGAAGACCACCTTTAGTCAGGATAACTTGTACTAGTTGTCTCCCTTCCAATTTGGCCGTTGTTGGATCCCTTCCCGCTCAATATTTGGGGAGAGGACCAGGGCCTCTATAAATAGGACTAGCCACCACCATAGGAGGCATCTCATCTTGGATCGGAGCCATTCCATCCATAGCCACACACAAGTTCACCAAGCACAAGAGCACCTCTCCTCAGGAGGCTATCTTCCCTTGTAACTGTTCATCGTCAGCCCAAGAGACAATCCACCACACCACACTGGAGTAGGGTATTACACCACATCAGTGGCCCGAACTAGTATAAACTCTTGTGTCTCTCGTTCTTTGGCTTCGTCGAGCTAGGCCTTACGATCGTTGCGAGAGTGATCTAGGGAGAGAGAGATCTTCGTGCGCACCCCAGTGTTCGAACCTCAAGGGTTTGCCGGAACCCAAAATCCGACATTTGGCGCGCCAGGTAGGGGTGCGCCGAAGCTTTCCTTCCGCCGATCCGTGTCCCATCGCTTCGTCACATCCATGGCGGACGCTCGTCGAGCCCGCGCTGAGCGCCGGGCCGCCCTCACCGCCCGTGTCGCTCACACAGCTCCTGTCGGCGGGCCTCCCCGTCGTTCCCCATCGCCTGCCGCCAATGTCGCCACCGGTCCGGTGGGAAACGAGCAGCAAGCGTCCTCGCTGCACCCCTCGGTGCGGCGGGATAGCCGCACCGCCACCCCGTCGCTGACTCCGGCCGGCTCATCGTCTCACGCTCGTCGCGCTCCCACAGACGCGCAGGCCGCCTTGCTCATGGCGCGCGAGCTCCTGCGCTACCGCCCGGTCGACGACCTCTATGAGGACTGGCTGGACCGCATCGCCGAGCTCGTCAGCGCTACAGGGGGCTCCCCCGCGCCATCCCTCTCGCTGCCTCGCCCTCTGCCAGCTGCGGGCGACGTGGCTCACGGGGTGCCTCCACCACCTCTGCACCAAGACGGCGCTCTGGCGCCAAGGCGCACGGCCCCCCGCCACGACCCACCGCGTCGGGCGCCTGCACGAGAAGAAGGAAGCTGCCAAGAAGTTCCTCGGCCGCAAGAAAATGCTCCCGCGCTCCCAGCGCCACCACGATAGGACCGCGCACTACAAAAAAAAAGACACATCCGTGACATTTTGGGCCGAACGAAAATTTTTTCTGTCATACTTATGACACTTCTATGATGGTAATTGTGACAACCCCCCCCCCCCCCCCCCCCCCCCCCCCCCCCCCCCCCCCCCCCCCCCCCCCCCCCCCCCCCCCCCCCCCCCCCCCCCCCCCCCCCCCCCCCCCCCCCCCCCCCCCCCCCCCCCCCCCCCCCCCCCCCCCCCCCCCCCCCCCCCCCCCCCCCCCCCCCCCCCCCCCCCCCCCCCCCCCCCCCCCCCCCCCCCCCCCCCCCCCCCCCCCCCCCCCCCCCCCCCCCCCCCCCCCCCCCCCCCCCCCCCCCCCCCCCCCCCCCCCCCCCCCCCCCCCCCCCCCCCCCCCCCCCCCCCCCCCCCCCCCCCCCCCCCCCCCCCCCCCCCCCCCCCCCCCCCCCCCCCCCCCCCCCCCCCCCCCCCCCCCCCCCCCCCCCCCCCCCCCCCCCCCCCCCCCCCCCCCCCCCCCCCCCCCCCCCCCCCCCCCCCCCCCCCCCCCCCCCCCCCCCCCCCCCCCCCCCCCCCCCCCCCCCCCCCCCCCCCCCCCCCCCCCCCCCCCCCCCCCCCCCCCCCCCCCCCCCCCCCCCCCCCCCCCCCCCCCCCCCCCCCCCCCCCCCCCCCCCCCCCCCCCCCCCCCCCCCCCCCCCCCCCCCCCCCCCCCCCCCCCCCCCCCCCCCCCCCCCCCCCCCCCCCCCCCCCCCCCCCCCCCCCCCCCCCCCCCCCCCCCCCCCCCCCCCCCCCCCCCCCCCCCCCCCCCCCCCCCCCCCCCCCCCCCCCCCCCCCCCCCCCCCCCCCCCCCCCCCCCCCCCCCCCCCCCCCCCCCCCCCCCCCCCCCCCCCCCCCCCCCCCCCCCCCCCCCCCCCCCCCCCCCCCCCCCCCCCCCCCCCCCCCCCCCCCCCCCCCCCCCCCCCCCCCCCCCCCCCCCCCCCCCCCCCCCCCCCCCCCCCCCCCCCCCCCCCCCCCCCCCCCCCCCCCCCCCCCCCCCCCCCCCCCCCCCCCCCCCCCCCCCCCCCCCCCCCCCCCCCCCCCCCCCCCCCCCCCCCCCCCCCCCCCCCCCCCCCCCCCCCCCCCCCCCCCCCCCCCCCCCAGCCATGTACACGAGCCCTGGCCGTACGTATGCGCGAGTAGGCGTTCGAGACCCTGCCCGTATGTACGTACGTGGCCGTATTTTCTTTCTTGCACACTGGCAGCTGTACGTACGTGTACATGCTACGTGCGCGCCTCTACTACGACACGTGCACGCCTCTACATCGACCAGTATGCATGTACACGTTCGCGACCAGAATGACAATGCTACGTACGCTTCAACCAGGTGGGTCCCGACTGTCTGGCACTTCCTTGCGTGCAAAGATGTAGCTGGTGGGTCCCCGCAGTCAGGGGGGCGAATCATTTTTTTTGCCCAGACGCACTTCCTTGCTTGCGAAGATGTAGCTGGTGGGTCCCAGCAGTCAGGGGGAAACATTTTTTTTGCGAAATACGGTGGCCCGTCCGGTGGGTCCCCGCTGTCAGGTGGAGGAATAATTATTTTGCGCGTAATAAGCAGGCACTTCCTTGCTGCGGCCGTGGACCCAGCTGTCAGCCTCTCCACGTACAGTCCAGGTCTGATGGAAGCCATTCCTTGACCACGTTGACCATGCCGTGCCGAGAGCACCAGGGCAGTGGACGATGGCGAGGCCTAGGAAGGGGACGACGCGAAGCCGGGGAAGACGCGGCAGTGGATGCCCATGCGTACAGGAGTATGAGGGTTCACTGGTTCACTGCGGTGTGAGGCTGCCATCGCCGCAGAATAACAGGGGGAGTGGGTGAGTAGAGGGATGGCCTGGCCAGCGGTGGGAGTAGTAGGGGGCGGTGAGGCCTCCGTCGCATTGCAGCCGGCCACGGGAGGCAGGAGCACGAGGCACGACCGGCACTGGTTTGGGTGGCTGGAGCAAGAAGACCAGAGGTTGAAGAAGCACTACAGCCGTTGGATGGACATCGTACGGTCACTGGAGCTAGAATCGTGCATATTGACTAAGTTGACAAAGCCCTCCGTCCCCGTCAACTTAGTAGGCCCACAAGTCAGCCTGCCACTATACTGGGTCCCAGCTAGCAGGGGGAGTATTCATTTTTTTATGCGTAATAAGGAGGCACTTCCTTGTGTGCGAAGATATAGCTGGTGGGTCCGAGCTGTCAGCGACGGTAATGTTTTTTTCGTGAAATACAGAGGCCCTTTCGGTGGGTCCCAGATGTCAAGTGGAGGAATCATTATTTTTTGCGTAATAAGGAGGCATTTCCTTGCGTGCGGCCGTGGACCTAGCTGTCAGCCTCTCCACGTACAGTCCACTTCAGATGCATGTCGGTCGTTGACCACGTTGACCAGGCCACGCCGAGAGCACCAGGGCGGTGGACGACGGCGAGGCCTAGGAAGGGAATGACACGGAGGCAGGGAAGACTCGGTAGTTGTTTCCCACACAGAGGGGAGTACGACTGTACGAGGGTTTACTGGTTAGTCTGCCGTCGCCGGAGAATAACAGCAGGTGTGGGTGAGTAGAGGGATGGCTTGGCCAGCGATGGGAGTACGGTGGGGCGGTGGGGCCTGCGCGGCAGCACAGCCAGCCGTGGGGAGGAGTGAGCAGGCAGTCCCGTCGGCGCTTGTTTGAGCGGCTGGAGCAGGAAGAGCAGAGATTGAAGAAGCACGACGGCCATTGGATGGACATCCAACAGTCACTGCTTGTGCGTCAACCTTTTTTTTAGGAAAGCCTCAAATCTGTGAAAAACATCATACAGCCCATCTGCCATTATTTCTAATAATTTACAGCCCATTTGCTAATTCTTAAGGTTTTTTTTGGAGCCCATATTCTTTTTGTTAGCATTACAGCCCATATTGTGGCCACGGTTAAAAAATTATACGAAATTTTGCATATTTCGGTGCGGTCCGAACTGTTTTTAATCCCGAAATTTCGAGTCACATTCAAACTGATTTTAAAAATAAATGTATATCAATATAAATTCCAACAAATTGTCCACACATAAAAATCAATGCAATTTAAAATCTCAAAATGAAAAAAAGAAATTTGAAACTAATTGCCGGTTTGATGTGTTTTAAAAATGTACAGCCCATTTCTCATTACTGATAGGCCATTTTCTCGGTCAGCCGAATGAAGCTCTCCTCGTCTTGAAAGATTTGCAGCCCAATAGTCCTGACAAAGCGACTTACTTGGCAAATCACAAAAAAACTGGGCTGCGGCCGTGGACCCAGCTGTCAGCCTCTCCACGTACAGTACTCTTCCGACGGAAGTCGGTCGTTGACCACATTGACCACGCCGCGCCGAGAGCACCAAGGCGGTGGACGACAGCGAGGCCTAGGAAGGGGATGACGCGGAGCCGGGGAAGACGCGGCAGTGGATGCCCACGCGGAGAGGAGTACGAGGGTTCACTGGTTCGGCTGCGGTGTGAGGCTGCTGTCGCCGCAGAATAATAGGGGGTGTGGGTGAGTGGAGGGATGGCCTGGCCAGCGGTGGGAGTAGTATGGGGGCGGTGAGGCCTCCGCGGCAGCACAGCCAGCCATGGGAGGCAGGAGCAGGCGGCACGACCGGCACTGCTTTGGGCGGCTGGAGCAAGAAGACCAGAGGTTGAAGAAGCACTAAGGCCGTTGGATGGACATCGTACGGTCACTAGAGCTAGAATCGTTCATATTGACTAAGTTGACAAAGCCCTCCATCCCCATCAACTTAGTAGGCCCACAAGTCAGCCTCCCACTATGGTGGGTCCCAGCTGGCAGGGGGTATTCATTTTTTTGTGCGCAATAAGGAGGCACTTCCTTGCGTGCGAAGATATAGTTGGTGGGTCCGACCTGTCAGCGGAGGGAACATTTTTTTCGCGAAATACAGAGGCCCTTCCGGCGGGTCCCAGATGTTAGGTGGAGGAATCATTATCTTGTGCATAATAAGGAGGCATTTCCTTGTGTGCGGTCGTGGACCCAGCTGTCAGCCTCTCCACGTACAGTCCACTTCCGATGGATGTCGTTCGTTCACCACGTTGACCACGCCGCGCCGAGAGCACCAGGGCGGTGGACGACGGCGAGGCCTACGAAGGGAACGACACAGAGTCAGGGAAGACACGATAGTGGCTGCCCACGCGATGGAGAGTACGAGGGTTGACTGTTTCGGCTGCCGTCGCCGGAAAATAACAGGAGGTGTGGGTGAGTAGAGGGATAGACAGGCCAGGGATGCGAGTATATGATGGGGCCGTGAGGCCTGCCCGTCAGCACAGCCGGCCACGGGAGGCGGGAGCAGGCGGTTCTGACGGCGCTGGTTTGGGCGGCTGGGGCAGGAAGATAAGAGACTGATGTAGCACGATTGCCATTAGATTGACATCTAACGGTCTGACGCTGGTAGAGTCGATTGTTGACTAACTTTCTTTTTTGAGAAACCTTGTGTATGCATGAACTTAGTAGGCCCACAAGTCAGCCTCCAAATCTGTGGCATACAACATAGAGCCCATTTGCTATTTTTTAATAATTTGCAGCCCATTTGCTAATTCTTAAGTAATTTATTGCAGCCCATTTTCTGCCCAGGACCACGGTCAAAAAGTTCAACCTTATTTTGCATATTTTGGTGGAGTCTGAACTTTTGTAATCCCGAAATGATAAACATTTTTTTAAGAACTTATTGATTTGCCAAAAAAATCATTTTCTTTTTGTAAGCAAATAAGACGTGGGACAATTGAGTTGGTTTAAGGGAAAACCAGTGGTAAAAAAAATCAGCGCTGGGAGGGAAAACAACAACAAAAATAATGATGTAAATATGAAAAGGGAATTTTATGTATTTTCAATATAATGATACGTGTATATGAACTAGTAAAACTATAGGTAGAGATTAGAAAACGGATGTAGGACATGCGTTTCAAGAGGAAAATAGAACTGGGCTGTGTGTTTGATTCAGTAAAAAAACTGCCTGCGGATGTTGTAAGACAAAATATAACTAACGCTGGGGGCCAGAGGCTAGTAGATACCTACTGGATCTTTGTGCCCCATTGTCATCATGGGCTGGGCCTGTTAAAAACAAAACCAAGCCTGGGCAGTCTACAGCCCAGTTGAAACTTGCTCGACCTGAAAAAACAATATACGTGCTCAATAAATGAGAGAATTCTGCAAGTACAGACTGATAACTGGGATGCAGCAGGGATATTGTTTTTTCATCGTGATAATAAGAGCATGCACTTGTTTCAAAAAATTTGGAGAACTGGGAATTCGAACGGCAGGTGCTTATGCTACCCATCAAATAAAATCAGGTGCCTGAAAATTCGTTTTGAAACAAATGATTCAGCTTTATATCCACGTCGACCCTCGGCATGTTGGTTGGAAGCAAATGCCAAGTTCATACCAAAAGATCGTTAACAACAATACCAACTTGCGGACAACAAGGTAGTACAAGTACCAATACCAAACTAACTTATAATCTTTTTACTCCTGGCCCTAGTGTTCGTCTGGTAGAAAATCTTGCAGAGGACCAGCTCCCGCTCCTTCTCTTGCTCCAGGTCCCCGAGGTGGTACTGGTGCATCACCCAGTTGGTCCTCTGCTGGTCGAAGTTCTTGTTGGTGTGCAGCACCAGAACCTTTTTGCTGCTCGTCTGCCGGCCGTTGACCATCACCGGCAAGGTATTGCCGGTGTTGTGCCACATCGCGTGCATGCCGCACTCTGACTGTATCTTGCGACGCGTCCACGTGCCCCTTTTGAACGCCCTAGAATTACGCTGGAAGAAATGCTTGCTTAGGCCACTCAGTGTGATACCTGCAGTATTGTCGAATACAGGTTTTAGTGTACGTAGTTGGCATTTTCATAACATCTTTGGCATGTTGCAGTCACTTGTTTCACTTTTTATTAACTGTCAAATTGTAATTGCTTCACCAGGTCTGCGTCTAAAAAGAAAAATAGAGCTATAAAAAAGGAATATGTTTGTGCAAGTAGACGGCCGATCGGTGTCTTACCTGGAAGTTTCTCAGGATGGGTGTAGCATATGCCGTGCTCGCTGTCGATGGTTGGTATGAACAAATCGATGAGAGGGTGAGATCTCGTGCTGTCAGCACTCACTTTGGCCTCAAGGTGCTCGATCAGCTCCTGATCCGTGGGATCGAATTGGACGCCAGCCGGCAGCACCGGCCAATCCTTCTTCGACTTGCATCGGTTAATTCAAGTTAGATGGTACTCAATGTATGATCAATCGACTGTTTTAAGTGAATAATGAAAGATTTCGACAGATAAGTGGTACTCCAAATCTGAAGTCCAGAATACCCGAACACGCCGCCGGGATTCTTGTGTCACCTCACGGGCAGCGTGTTGTCACGTCAATTCAATGTGTGGACATGATGAATAATTTGACCGACGTATACTAGTACTGCTACTGTACTACTTACTAGTCGTATTTAGTGTCACATTTTAACCATAGGTTTAACTAACAAGTACGCACTTGAAGCCTAAGTGATATATATATATATATATATACTGCACAGCATCTCCATCATCATTATCAGTACATCCTGCGCAGGTGAGTTAGGATGCACTTGATCCCAGAAAGGTATCTATCCTTCAAACCACAGGAGTGCTTCAAACTAACAACAGTACATAATATCCAACAAAAGAGGGTCGTGCTATAGGAGCAGAATACATGGCTCAGTCTACATATCAGTACGAATCAAGTTGTGCATATTTGCTGTTGGCATGAACCACATCGCCGCATGTCGGGTTTGCAAAAGTCATCCATCGCATGGAAGCTTGATGCCTTTCACACACTGAAGATTATCTGGCAACAAGTTGTGTCGATGAATCTCTGGATATGGTGATTCATGAAACCCATGGTATGATGTGTAAACACAGTCCCCCCTGGCGAATGGAAGTTGCATAGCACGGTAATCATCGCCGGTGATATGATCGATGATTGGTTGGATGATCGAATAATTGAGCCCAAGGAACATGGAGTGGTTGCCGAGGCTGTAAACCCGCCTCCAGTTGAATACGCCTGGCCCAACGGAGCTGGGATCTTTCTCGAACACGAAGTAGCCATAGCCATCAATGTCATGCTAGGATGCACTTGATCCCAGAAAGGTATCTATCCTTCAAACCAGAGGAGTGCTCCAAACTAACAACAGTACATAATATCCAACAAAAGAGGGTCGTGCTACAGCAGCAAAATACATGGCTCAGTCTACATATCAGTACGAATCAAGTTGTGCATATTTGTTGTTGGCATGAACCACATCGCCACATGTCGGGTTTGCAAAAGCCATCCATCGCATGGAAGCTTGATGCCTTTCACACACTGAAGATTATCTCGCAACAAGCTGTGTCGACGAATCTCTGGATACGGTGATTCATGAAACCCATGGTACGATGTGTAAACACAGTCCCCCCTGGCGAATGGAAGTTGCATAGCATGGTAATCATCACCGGTGATATGATCGATGATTGGTTGGATGATCGAATAATTGAGCCCGAGGAACATGGAGTGGTTGCCGAGGCTGTAAACCCGCCTCCAGTTGAATACGCCTGGCCCAACGGAGCTGGGATCTTTCTCGAACACAAAGCAGCTATAGCCATCAATGTCACGAACGCCCCAGGCATTGTACTGCATGTGGTTTGATGAAATGGTTTGGTCAATTTGGTACGTGCAAATGAGCATCAAATGACCACCGTCAGCTGAACGAGCGATAAACCACCACCCATCAGCTGGTATGATTCCAGGTCCTGGCCCCCCCCCCCCCCCCCCCCCCCCCCCCCCCCCCCCCCCCCCCCCCCCCCCCCCCCCCCCCCCCCCCCCCCCACCGTCAGCTGAACGAGCGATAAACCACCACCCATCAGCTGGTATGATTCCTGGTCCTGGAATCATGAACGCCAGCGCATTTGCGTCTGCTGCAACAATTCAAATTGGAGACGAAAAGGACAAAAATAAACAATCATGTTCAGAGTATGTGTGGAATTAAGATTATTATAACAGTGACACATATCATAGACAGAGAATTGCAATGTCGTGGTCATAATCATACCCCAAGTTAAAAAAAATAAGCCAATGGCTTTCATATTCTAGCAATATATCATGGTTCAAACATCATGTAACAATGAGAGGAAAACAGATATGACAGGGCCTACTCATATTCTACCATAGCACTTACTACAGTTATCATATCAACTCTTGTTTCAATTTTTATTAACTGTCAAATTGTAATTGCTTCACCAGGTCTGCGTCTAAAAAGAAAAATAGAGCTATAAACAATAGTTTTGCTATTTCACATCTAGATGTGAAATACTTATCTCACATCTAAGTCTAGAATTGTTGCATCTTGTTTGTCTTTAAAACTCGTGCAAGGTGATCTTGTCCCTCGCACGCTGGTTTGCGTCGTGTTAACCTCGGTAAGATTCAGATTTTTGTAGGCAAGTTTTCCTTTGTTCTGCGGGCGTCTGTTCCTTCTTTTGGGCTTTTGACTTGTTCTTTATCAGGCTTTCTTTTCCGTTGCTTGAACGGTTGTGTTAGTTTCACTTAACAGTTTGTCTAAGCTCCCACAAATATATAATGCAACAACAAGAAACCCCCCCCCCCCCCCCCCCCCCCCCCGACCGCATAAATGATGCCATCGTGCACTATAGCATCAGACAGAAGTGTTGGGTGAAGAGGATCGACGATGAGCCATAACCACGTATGGCGACCAGATTCCAGATAGACTAATCCCATGTTGAACACGGCAATGAGCTTGTAATCCATGTAGTCTTCTGATGGTGTGGGCACTTTGCAGATTACAACCTTCAGCAAACAGAGGTCGAGCCAAAAGCTCGACACGTCTTGTGCGTAGTAGACAGGAGTGTCCGGCGGGCCGCGAGGCTCGATGGCGGCAGTATCCAAAGATGGAAGGGTGATCTCTCGCTGGCTGTAGATATCCGCGAGACGCCACGGACTACCGGATTGGTGGATGAGGACGATCCAGTTGGCCTTCATGCCCGCCCCGTAGCGGCCGCGCATGAAGGACAGGTGGACGGGTAGTGGTAGCATGTCGAGGGGCACCACGACAACCTCCGTAGGATCGTCAAGTCGGTGTCTGGGCCACCTGCGAGGATTGGGCATCAGCAAGCAGGGTGTCTTGAAAAGAGCTGGCCGGTTGCAGATGAGTAGAAGGTACAAAGACATCGAGCATGCGGCCAGATGAATGGTGCTGAGTAGGTCCATACGATTACAGATCTGCTCCAAGAGAACATCGTGGAGGGAATTCGAATCGCGGCTCTGCGTGTCAGTCAGTTCTGCCATTGGGGTTTTCGGTGCCTGCGAGCCAGCGGGGAAGTGGATTCGGGCGGGCGAGCGAAGAAGCTTCTCCTCGTGTGGCCGAGCAGTGAGCGGGGGGATATGGTACGCGCGAGCTACCAAGGAAGATAGCGCGGGCGGGCGAGCAGTGAGCGGGGGGAAATGGTGTGCGGCCGACGATGGGGAAGAGAGGAGGAAGAAGAAGAGAGGAGGAAGAAGAGTGGAAGACGGGGAAGAAAGTGCATTAAATCTCAATTCTACTACTACTACCAGGATATACCGTCCTTCGGAGTGTAAATAGTTACACCGATGACATGTGGGTCTAGTTAATGGAGGACAGAAGCGTGCTCTACTGGCAAACATGATGGCAGTACTGGGTAAGGCTGATTTAGTAACACCAACACGATGGTTCAGCTTATTAATTAAGTGTCCCATCTGCTGCAGCGTGTATTGTCACTTCACTACGAAGACTAGTTGAATAGTTCTCTCTGACCGCCCCCCCCCCCCCCCCCCCCCCCCCCCCCCCCCCCCCCCCCCCCCCCCCCCCCCCCCCCCCCCCCCCCCCCCCCCCCCCCCCCCCCCCCCCCCCCCCCCCCCCCCCCCCCCCCCCCCCCCCCCCCCCCCCCCCCCCCCCCCCCCCCCCCCCCCCCCCCCCCCCCCCCCCCCCCCCCCCCCCCCCCCCCCCCCCCCCCCCCCCCCCCCCCCCCCCCCCCCCCCCCCCCCCCCCCCCCCCCCCCCCCCCCCCCCCCCCCCCCCCCCCCCCCCCCCCCCCCCCCCCCCCCCCCCCCCCCCCCCCCCCCCCCCCCCCCCCCCCCCCCCCCCCCCCCCCCCCCCCCCCCCCCCCCCCCCCCCCCCCCCCCCCCCCCCCCCCCCCCCCCCCCCCCCCCCCCCCCCCCCCCCCCCCCCCCCCCCCCCCCCCCCCCCCCCCCCCCCCCCCCCCCCCCCCCCCCCCCCCCCCCCCCCCCCCCCCCCCCCCCCCCCCCCCCCCCCCCCCCCCCCCCCCCCCCCCCCCCCCCCCCCCCCCCCCCCCCCCCCCCCCCCCCCCCCCCCCCCCCCCCCCCCCCCCCCCCCCCCCCCCCCCCCCCCCCCCCCCCCCCCCCCCCCCCCCCCCCCCCCCCCCCCCCCCCCCCCCCCCCCCCCCCCCCCCCCCCCCCCCCCCCCCCCCCCCCCCCCCCCCCCCCCCCCCCCCCCCCCCCCCCCCCCCCCCCCCCCCCCCCCCCCCCCCCCCCCCCCCCCCCCCCCCCCCCCCCCCCCCCCCCCCCCCCCCCCCCCCCCCCCCCCCCCCCCCCCCCCCCCCCCCCCCCCCCCCCCCCCCCCCCCCCCCCCCCCCCCCCCCCCCCCCCCCCCCCCCCCCCCCCCCCCCCCCCCCCCCCCCCCCCCCCCCCCCCCCCCCCCCCCCCCCCCCCCCCCCCCCCCCCCCCCCCCCCCCCCCCCCCCCCCCCCCCCCCCCCCCCCCCCCCCCCCCCCCCCCCCCCCCCCCCCCCCCCCCCCCCCCCCCCCCCCCCCCCCCCCCCCCCCCCCCCCCCCCCCCCCCCCCCCCCCCCCCCCCCCCCCCCCCCCCCCCCCCCCCCCCCCCCCCCCCCCCCCCCCCCCCCCCCCCCCCCCCCCCCCCCCCCCCCCCCCCCCCCCCCCCCCCCCCCCCCCCCCCCCCCCCCCCCCCCCCCCCCCCCCCCCCCCCCCCCCCCCCCCCCCCCCCCCCCCCCCCCCCCCCCCCCCCCCCCCCCCCCCCCCCCCCCCCCCCCCCCCCCCCCCCCCCCCCCCCCCCCCCCCCCCCCCCCCCCCCCCCCCCCCCCCCCCCCCCCCCCCCCCCCCCCCCCCCCCCCCCCCCCCCCCCCCCCCCCCCCCCCCCCCCCCCCCCCCCCCCCCCCCCCCCCCCCCCCCCCCCCCCCCCCCCCCCCCCCCCCCCCCCCCCCCCCCCCCCCCCCCCCCCCCCCCCCCCCAGTGTTGCATGTTGCATGCATGCATGCATGCATGCATGGGGCTTACTCCCTCCATTTGACATGTTCATATTTCAAGCTTCCTCTGTTCCCTCCATATGGTGATACTCCCTCTGTTTCCAAATACGGAGTAAAATCCTCCCTCTGTTCCCAAATACGGAGTAAAATACTACCTCTGTTCCCAAATATGGAGTATTTGTCTTTCTAGAGATTTCAACAAGTGACTACGTACGGAGCAAAATGAGTGAAGTGAGCGTAGAGGCATAGGGATAATGTAGAAAGGAAGTCTTCGCGATCCATTATTCCCCATCTCGGTCAGAGAGAACTATTCAACTAGTCTTCGCAGTGAAGTGACAATACACGCTACAGCAGATGGGACACTTAATTAATAAGCTGAACCAGCGTGTTGGTGTTACTAAATCAACCTTACCCAGTACTGCCATCATGTTTGCTAGTAGAGCACGCTTCTGTCCTCCATTAACTGACATATGGGCCCTCTTGTGGTAGACACATATGTCATTGGTGTAACTATTTACACTCCGAAGGACGGTATATCCTGGTAGTAGTAGTAGAATTGAGATTTAATGCACTTTCTTCCCCGTCTTCCACTCTTCTTCCTCCTCTCTTCTTCTTCCTCCTCTCTTCCCCATCGTCGGCCGCACACCATTTCCCCCCACTCTCTGCTCGCCCGCCCGCGCTATCTTCCTTGGTAGCTCGCGCGTACCATATCCCCCCGCTCACTGCTTGGCCACACGAGGAGAAGCTTCTTCGCTCGCCTGCCCGAATCCACTTCCCCGCTGGCTCGCAGGCACCGAAAACCCCAATGGTAGAACCGACTGACACGCAGAGCCGCGATTGGAATTCCCTCCCTGATGTTCTCTTGGAGCAGATCTGTAATCGTATGGACCTACTCAGCACCGTCCGTCTGGCCGCATGCTCGGTGTCTTTGTACCATCTACTCATCTGCAACCGGCCGGCTCTTTTCAAGACACCCTGCTTGCTGATGCTCGATCCTCGCAGGTGGCCCAGACACCGACTTGATGATCCTACGGAGGTTGTCGTGGTGCCCCTAGACATGCTACCACTACCCGTCCACCTGTCCTTCATGTGCGGCCACTACTGGGCGGGCATGAAGGCCAACTGGATCGTCCTCATCCACCATTCTAGTAGTCCATGGCGTCTCGTGGATATCTACACCTAGCGAGAGATCACCCTTCCATCTTTGGATACCGCCGCCATCGAGCCTAGCGGCCCGCCGGACACTCCTGCCTACTACGCACGAGACGCGTCGAGCTTTTGGCTCGACCTCTGTTTGCTGAAGGTTGTAATCTGCGAAGTGCCCAGCGAAGTGCCCACACCATCAGAAGACTACATGGATTACATGCTCATTGTCGTGTTCAACATGGGATTAGTCTATCTGGAATCCGGTCGCCATACATGGTTATGGCTCATCGTCGATCCTCTTTACCCAACACTTCTGTCTGATGCTATAGTGCACGATGGCATCGTTTATGCGGTCAACGCATAGATTGGCTGCCTATACTGGTGGAATCTATCGTCATGTAATTGTTTTATCTCATCTCATCTTTACCTTAAGAATACGACTGCCTGTTCATTGTTACAAATTTAGAATATATAGTATGTCTATAACCACATCATTGCTATATGTTCCTCTCATTTCCTAGATTTTTATGACCACACATGTTATTGTTAGAGTTGATATGAGAACAATTGGTATCTAATGATTGTTAGTAGATATTATGAGTATAACCTCATGATTGCTATATGTTACTCTCATTTCCAGGATTTTTATAACAACGCATGTTATTGCTTAGAGTTGATATGATAACTGTAGTAAGTGCTATGGTAGAATATGAGTAGGCCCTGTCATATCTGTTTTCCTCTCATTGTTACATGATGTTTGAACCATGATATATTGCTAGAATATGAAAGCCATTGGCTTATTTTTTTAACTTGGGGTATGATTATGACCACGGCATTGCAATTCTCTGTCTATGATATGTGTCACTGTTATAATAATCTTAATTCCACACATACTCTGAACATGATTGTTTATTTTTGTTCTTTTGGTCTCCAATTTGAATTGTTGCAGCAGACGCAAATGCGCTGGCCTTCATGATTCCAGGACCTGGAATCATACCAGCCGATGGGTGGTGGTTTATCGCTCGTTCAGCTGACGGTGGTCATTTGATGCTCATTTGCACGTACCAAATTGACCAAACCATTTCATCAAACCACATGCAGTACAATGCTTGGGGCATTCGTGACATTGATGGCTATGGCTGCTTCGTGTTCGAGAAAGATCCCAGCTCCGTTGGGCCAGGCGTATTCAACTGGAGGTGGGTTTACAGCCTCGGCAACCACTCCATGTTCCTCGGGCTCAATTATCCGATCATCCAACCAATCATCGATCATATCACCGGCGATGATTACCGTGCTATGCAACTTCCATTCGCCAGGGGGGACTATGTTTACACATCATACCATGGGTTTCATGAATCACCATATCCAGAGATTCGTCGACACAGCTTGTTGCCAGATAATCTTCAGTGTGTGAAAGGCATGAAGCTTCCATGCGATGGATGGCTTTTGCAAACCCGACATGCAGCGATGTGGTTCATGCCAACAGCAAATATGCACAACTTGATTCGTACTGATATGTAGACTGAGCCATGTATTCTGCTGCTGTAGCACGACCCTCTTTTGTTGGATATTATGTACTATTGTTAGTTTGAAGCACTCCTCTGGTTTGAAGGATAGATACCTTTCTGGGATCAAGTGCATCCTAACTCACCTGCGCAGGATGTACTGATAATGATGATGGAGATGCTGTGCAGTATATATATATATATATCACTTAGGCTTCAAGTGCGTACTTGTTAGTTAAACCTATGGTTAAAATGTGACACTAAATATGACTAGTAAGTAGTACAGTAGCAGTACTAGTATACGTCGGTCAAATTATTCATCATGTCCACACATTGAATTGACATGACAACACGCTGCGCATGAGGTGACACAAGAATCCCGGCGGCGTGTTCGGGTATTCTGGACTTCAGATTTGGAGTACCACTTATCTGTCGAAATCTTTCATCATTCACTTAAAACAGTCGATTGATCATACATTGAGTACCATATAACTGGAATTAACCCATGCAAGTCGAAGAAGGATTGGCCGGTGCTGCCAGCTGGTGTCAAGTTCGATCCCACGGATCAGGAGCTGATCGAGCACCTTGAGGCCAAAGTGAGTGCTGACAGCACGAGATCTCACCTTCTCATCAATTTGTTCATACCAACCATTGACAGTGAGCACGGCATATGCTACACCCATCCTGAGAAACTTCCAGGTAAGACACCGATCGGCCGTCTACTTGCACAAACATATTCCTTTGTTTATAGCTCTATTTTTCTTTTTAGATGCAGACCCGGTGAAGCAATTACAATTTGACAGTTAATAAAAAGTGAAACAAGTGACTGCAACATGCCAAAGATGTTATGAAAATGCCAACTATGTACACTAAAACCTGTATTCGACAATACTGCAGGTATCACACTGAGTGGCCTAAGCAAGCATTTCTTCCAGCGCAATTCCAGGGCATTCAAAAGGGGCACGTGGACGCGTCGCAAGATACAGTCGGAGTGCAGCATGCACGCGATGTGGCACAACACCGGCAATACCTTGCCGCTGATGGTCAACGGCCGGCAGACGGGCAGCAAAAAGGTTCTGGTGCTGCACACCAACAAGAACTTCAACCAGTAGAGGACCAACTGGGTGATGCACCAGTACCACCTCGGGGACTTGGAGCAAGAGAAGGAGCGGGAGCTGGTCCTCTGCAAGATTTTCTACCAGACGAACTCTAGGGCCAGGAGTAAAAAGATTATAAGTTAGTTTGGTATTGGTACTTGTACTACCTTGTCATCCGCAACTTGGTATTGTTGTTAACGATCTTTTGGTATGAACTTGGCATTTGCTTCCAACCATCATGCCGAGGGTCGACGTGGATATAAAGCTGAATCATTTGTTTCGAAACAAATTTTTAGGCACCTAATTTTTATTTGATGGGTAGCATAAGCACCTGCCATTCGAATTCCCAGTTCTCCAAATTTTTCGAAACAAGTGCATGCTCTTATTATCACGATGAAAAAACAATATCCCTGCTGCATCCCAGCTATCAGTCTGTACTTGCAGAATTCTCTCGTTTATTGAGCACGTATATTGTTTTTTCAGGTCGAGCAAGTTTCAACTGGGCTATAGACTGCCTAGGCTTGGTTTTGTTTTTAACAGGCCCAGCCCATGATGACAACGGGGCACAAAGATCCAGCAGGTATCTACTGGCCTCTGGCCCGCCAGCGTTAGTTATATTTTGTCTTACAACATCCGCAGGCACCTTTTTTACTGAATCAAACACACAGCCCAGTTCTATTTTCCTCTTGAAACGCATGTCCTACATTCGTTTTCTAATCTCCCCCCCCCCCCCCCCCCCCCCCCCCCCCCCCCCCCCCCCCCCCCCCCCCCCCCCCCCCCCCCCCCCCCCCCCCCCCCCCCCCCCCCCCCCCCCCCCCCCCCCCCCCCCCCCCCCCCCCCCCCCCCCCCCCCCCCCCCCCCCCCCCCCCCCCCCCCCCCCCCCCCCCCCCCCCCCCCCCCCCCCCCCCCCCCCCCCCCCCCCCCCCCCCCCCCCCCCCCCCCCCCCCCCCCCCCCCCCCCCCCCCCCCCCCCCCCCCCCCCCCCCCCCCCCCCCCCCCCCCCCCCCCCCCCCCCCCCCCCCCCCCCCCCCCCCCCCCCCCCCCCCCCCCCCCCCCCCCCCCCCCCCCCCCCCCCCCCCCCCCCCCCCCCCCCCCCCCCCCCCCCCCCCCCCCCCCCCCCCCCCCCCCCCCCCCCCCCCCCCCCCCCCCCCCCCCCCCCCCCCCCCCCCCCCCCCCCCCCCCCCCCCCCCCCCCCCCCCCCCCCCCCCCCCCCCCCCCCCCCCCCCCCCCCCCCCCCCCCCCCCCCCCCCCCCCCCCCCCCCCCCCCCCCCCCCCCCCCCCCCCCCCCCCCCCCCCCCCCCCCCCCCCCCCCCCCCCCCCCCCCCCCCCCCCCCCCCCCCCCCCCCCCCCCCCCCCCCCCCCCCCCCCCCCCCCCCCCCCCCCCCCCCCCCCCCCCCCCCCCCCCCCCCCCCCCCCCCCCCCCCCCCCCCCCCCCCCCCCCCCCCCCCCCCCCCCCCCCCCCCCCCCCCCCCCCCCCCCCCCCCCCCCCCCCCCCCCCCCCCCCCCCCCCCCCCCCCCCCCCCCCCCCCCCCCCCCCCCCCCCCCCCCCCCCCCCCCCCCCCCCCCCCCCCCCCCCCCCCCCCCCCCCCCCCCCCCCCCCCCCCCCCCCCCCCCCCCCCCCCCCCCCCCCCCCCCCCCCCCCCCCCCCCCCCCCCCCCCCCCCCCCCCCCCCCCCCCCCCCCCCCCCCCCCCCCCCCCCCCCCCCCCCCCCCCCCCCCCCCCCCCCCCCCCCCCCCCCCCCCCCCCCCCCCCCCCCCCCCCCCCCCCCCCCCCCCCCCCCCCCCCCCCCCCCCCCCCCCCCCCCCCCCCCCCCCCCCCCCCCCCCCCCCCCCCCCCCCCCCCCCCCCCCCCCCCCCCCCCCCCCCCCCCCCCCCCCCCCCCCCCCCCCCCCCCCCCCCCCCCCCCCCCCCCCCCCCCCCCCCCCCCCCCCCCCCCCCCCCCCCCCCCCCCCCCCCCCCCCCCCCCCCCCCCCCCCCCCCCCCCCCCCCCCCCCCCCCCCCCCCCCCCCCCCCCCCCCCCCCCCCCCCCCCCCCCCCCCCCCCCCCCCCCCCCCCCCCCCCCCCCCCCCCCCCCAGGTCCAACAATGATGATACTACAGTACATTATGCTTCTGGCAATCTGACACCAATTGAACTGCTGCACGTCCACCGCGAGGGCGAGGGCGAGGGAGAGGGAGAGGGAGAGGGCGTTGTAGTCAAAACCCTCTCCTCGTCCTGTGAACCACCGCGCGTGTGGGCGAGGGAGAGGCGTAGTAAGCAAACTTCTCCTCGTTCGGCGAGTTGACGGGACACATCAAAGCAGTACTAGTACTAGTCCATACTGCATCCTTTCCAGTTAATATGGCTTAATTTGAAACAAGAAAAATACACTGGCAGTCAACGTATGTAACAATACGCTCTTTACGGTCACTATATATAGTTTTGCGGTGATTATACGATCACTAGCTCATCGTAGAGCACCGTATTGCACCCTACTGACCGGCCACATAGTCGAGGTGGCACTTTGTTGACTGGTTAAATTGTCACCTGGTTTCTGGGTCCCACCTGTCAGTTGGCAGAGCAAAGAAATCAACTAAAAAACAAAGAGTGTAGTACATCTACACTTCCAATGCATTTAGCCTTTAATCTAAATCGATATTGATTGACAAATGCACCAACTTGTGCTCTAGGTATAGGCTACATGTCTATCCTTAATTACAGCATGCAACGACCTTCATTTAATCTTCTTCTCTCAATGGCCGCATGCACACATAAGTCTGCTACTTTTGGGCGTTAATTATGCCCTGGTCAATGTGTAAATCTCTAAATGTACAGTCTTTCACGGACGTAGGGAGTAGGTTGAGCACTTGAGCGTGAGCGTGTGTGTTGCGTCGTGTGCTGTGTGCCGCATGGGTGTGTGAGTGTTGCGTGCGTCCATGTGTACGTGTGAGTGTTGCATGTTGCATGCATGCATGGGGCTTACTCCCTCCCATTGACATGTTCATATTTCAAGCTTCCTCTGTTCCCTCCATATGGTGATACTCCCTCTGTTCCCAAATACGGAGTAAAATCCTCCCTCTGTACCCAAATACAGAGTATTTGTCTTTCTAGAGATTTCAACAAGTGACTACGTACGGAGCAAAATGAGTGAAGTGAGCGTAGAGGCATAGGGATAATGTAGAAAGGAAGTCTTCGCGATCCATTATTCCCCATCTCGGTCAGAGAGAACTATTCAACTAGTCTTCGTAGTGAAGTGACAATACACGCTACAGCAGATGGGACACTTAACTAATAAGCTGAACCAGCGTGTTGGTGTTACTAAATCAGCCTTACCCAATACTGCCATCATGTTTGCCAGTAGAGCACGCTTCTGTCCTCCATTAACTGACACCCCCCCCCCCCCCCCCCCCCCCCCCCCCCCCCCCCCCCCCCCCCCCCCCCCCCCCCCCCCCCCCCCCCCCCCCCCCCCCCCCCCCCCCCCCCCCCCCCCCCCCCCCCCCCCCCCCCCCCCCCCCCCCCCCCCCCCCCCCCCCCCCCCCCCCCCCCCCCCCCCCCCCCCCCCCCCCCCCCCCCCCCCCCCCCCCCCCCCCCCCCCCCCCCCCCCCCCCCCCCCCCCCCCCCCCCCCCCCCCCCCCCCCCCCCCCCCCCCCCCCCCCCCCCCCCCCCCCCCCCCCCCCCCCCCCCCCCCCCCCCCCCCCCCCCCCCCCCCCCCCCCCCCCCCCCCCCCCCCCCCCCCCCCCCCCCCCCCCCCCCCCCCCCCCCCCCCCCCCCCCCCCCCCCCCCCCCCCCCCCCCCCCCCCCCCCCCCCCCCCCCCCCCCCCCCCCCCCCCCCCCCCCCCCCCCCCCCCCCCCCCCCCCCCCCCCCCCCCCCCCCCCCCCCCCCCCCCCCCCCCCCCCCCCCCCCCCCCCCCCCCCCCCCCCCCCCCCCCCCCCCCCCCCCCCCCCCCCCCCCCCCCCCCCCCCCCCCCCCCCCCCCCCCCCCCCCCCCCCCCCCCCCCCCCCCCGGCCGAGCAGTGAGTGGGGGGATATGGTACGCGCGAGCTACCAAGGAAGATAGCGCGGGCGGGCGAGCAGTGAGTGGGGGGAAATGGTGTGCGGCCGATGATGGGGAAGAGAGGAGGAAGAAGAAGAGAGGAGGAAGAAGAGTGGAAGACGGGGAAGAAAGTGCATTAAATCTCAGTTCTACTACTACTACCAGGATATACCGTCCTTCGGAGTGTAAATAGTTACACCGATGACATGTGGGTCTACCACAAGAGGGCCCATATGTCAGTTAATGGAGGACAGAAGCGTGCTCTACTGGCAAACATGATGGCAGTACTGGGTAAGGCTGATTTAGTAACACCAACACGCTGGTTTAGCTTATTAATTAAGTGTCCCATCTGCTGCAGCGTGTATTGTCACTTCACTGCGAAGACTAGTTGAATAGTTCTCTCTGACCGAGATGGGGAATAATGGATCGCGAAGACTTCATTTCTACATTATCCCTATGCCTCTACGCTCACTTCACTCATTTTGCTCCGTACGTAGTCACTTGTTGAAATCTCTAGAAAGACAAATACTCCATATTTGGGAACAGAGGGAGGATTTTACTCCGTATTTGGGAACAGAGGGAGGATTTTACTCCGTATTTGGGAACAAAGGGAGTATCACCATATGGAGGGAACAGAGGAAGCTTGAAATATGAACATGTCAATGGGAGGGAGTAAACCCCATGCATGCATGCATGCATGCAACATGCAACACTCACACGTACACATGGACGCACGCAACACTCACGCACCCATGCAGCACACAGCACACGACGCAACACACACGCTCACGCTCAAGTGCTCAACCTACTCCCTACGTCCGTGAAAGACTATACATTTAGAGATTTACACATTGATCAGGGCATAATTAACAGATGAGATGAGATAGAACAATTACACGATGATAGATTCCACCAGTATAGGCATCCAATATGTGCGTCGACCGCATAAATGATGCCATCGTGCACTATAGCATCAGACAGAAGTGTTGGGTGAAGAGGATCGATGATGAGCCTTAACCATGTATGGCGACCGGATTCCAGATAGACTAATCCCATGTTGAACACGGCAATGAGCTTGTAATCCATGTAGTCTTCTGATGGTGTGGGCACTTCACAGATTACAACCTTCAGCAAACAGAGGTCGAGCCAAAAGCTCGATGCATCTCGTGTGTAGTAGGCAGGAGTGTCCGGCGGGCCGTGAGGCTCGATGGCGGTGGTATCCAAAGATGGAAGGGTGATCTCTCGCTGGGTGTAGATATCCACGAGACGCCACAGACTACCGGATTGGTGGATGAGGATGATCCAGTTGGCCTTCATGCCCGCCCAGTAATGGCCGCACATGAAGGACAGGTGGACGGGTAGTGGTAGCATGTCGAGGGGCACCACGGCAACCTTCGTAGGATCGTCAAGTCGGTGTATGGGCCACCTGCGAGGATCGGGCATCAGCAAGCAGGGTGTCTTGAAAAGAGCCGTCCGGTTGCAGACGAGTAGACGGTACAAAGACACCGAGCATCCGGCCAGACGGACGGTGCTGAGTAGGTCCATACGAATACAGATCTGCTCCAAGAGAACATCGGGGAGGGAATTCCAATCGCGGTTCTGTGTGTCAGTCGGTTCTGCCATTGGGGTTTTCGGTGCCTGCGAGCCAGCGGGGAAGTGGATTCGGGCGGGCGAGCGAAGAAGCTTCTCCTCGTGTGGCCGAGCAGTGAGTGGGGTGATATGGTACGCGCGAGCTACCAAGGAAGATAGCGCGGGCGGGCGAGCAGTGAGCGGGGGGAAATGGTGTGCGGCCGACTATGGGGAGGAGAGGAGGAAGAAGAAGAGAGGAGGAAGAAGAGTGGAAGACGGGGAAGAAAGTGCATTAAATCTCAATTCTACTACTACTACTACCAGGATATACCGTCCTTCGGAGTGTAAATAGTTACACCGATGACATGTGGGTCTACCACAAGAGGGCCCATATGTCAGTTAATGGAGGACAGAAGCGTGCTCTACTGGCAAACATGATGGCAGTACTGGGTAAGGCTGATTTAGTAACACCAACACGCTGGTTTAGCTTATTAATTAACTGTCCCATCTGCTGTAGCGTGTATTGTCACCCCCCCCCCCCCCCCCCCCCCCCCCCCCCCCCCCCCCCCCCCCCCCCCCCCCCCCCCCCCCCCCCCCCCCCCCCCCCCCCCCCCCCCCCCCCCCCCCCCCCCCCCCCCCCCCCCCCCCCCCCCCCCCCCCCCCCCCCCCCCCCCCCCCCCCCCCCCCCCCCCCCCCCCCCCCCCCCCCCCCCCCCCCCCCCCCCCCCCCCCCCCCCCCCCCCCCCCCCCCCCCCCCCCCCCCCCCCCCCCCCCCCCCCCCCCCCCCCCCCCCCCCCCCCCCCCCCCCCCCCCCCCCCCCCCCCCCCCCCCCCCCCCCCCCCCCCCCCCCCCCCCCCCCCCCCCCCCCCCCCCCCCCCCCCCCCCCCCCCCCCCCCCCCCCCCCCCCCCCCCCCCCCCCCCCCCCCCCCCCCCCCCCCCCCCCCCCCCCCCCCCCCCCCCCCCCCCCCCCCCCCCCCCCCCCCCCCCCCCCCCCCCCCCCCCCCCCCCCCCCCCCCCCCCCCCCCCCCCCCCCCCCCCCCCCCCCCCCCCCCCCCCCCCCCCCCCCCCCCCCCCCCCCCCCCCCCCCCCCCCCCCCCCCCCCCCCCCCCCCCCCCCCCCCCCCCCCCCCCCCCCCCCCCCCCCCCCCCCCCCCCCCCCCCCCCCCCCCCCCCCCCCCCCCCCCCCCCCCCCCCCCCCCCCCCCCCCCCCCCCCCCCCCCCCCCCCAGCACATGACGCAACACACACGCTCACGCTCAAGTGCTCAACCTACTCCCTATGTCCGTGAAAGACTATACATTTAGAGATTTACACATTGACCAGGGCATAATTAACGCCCAAAAGTAGCAGACTTATGTGTGCCTGCGACCATTGAGAGAAGAAGATTAAACGAAGGTCGTTGCATGCTGTAATTAAGGATAGACATGTAGCCTATACCTAGAGCACAAGTTGGTGCATTAGTCAATCAATATCGATTTAGATTAAAGGCTAAATGCATTGGAAGTGTAGATGTACTACACTCTTTGTTTTTTAGCTGATTTCTTTGCTCTGCCGACTGACAGGTGGGACCTAGAAACCAGGTGACAATTTAACCAGTCAACAAAGTGTCACGTCGACTATGTGGCCGGTCAGTAGGGTGCAATACGGTGCTCTACGATGAGCTAGTGATCGTATAATCACCGCAAAACTATATACAGTGATCGTAAAGAGCGTATTGTTACATACGTTGACCACCAGTGTATTTTTCTCGTTTCAAATTAAACCATATTAACCGGAAAGGACGCAGTATGGACTAGTACTAGTACTGCTTTGATGTGTCCCGTCAACTCGCCGAACGAGGAGAAGCTTGCTTACTACGCCTCTCCCTCGCCCACGCGTGCGGTGGTTCGCAGGACGAGGAGAGGGTTTTGACTACAGCGCCCTCTCCCTCTCCCTCTCCCTCGCCCTCGCCCTCGCGGTGGACGTGCAGCAGTTCAATCGGTGTCAGATTGCCAGAAGCATAATGTACTGTAGTATCATCATTGTTGGACTTTCCGAAGAGGCGAAGAGCCAAGTGCAAGGTTCACACGAGTACGAACTGTTGATCCTCCCGAAGAGGCAAAGACCCAAGCGCAAGGTTTTATAGGAGTTGTCGTCCTAGTAGGAGCCTACTACAACTATAGCGAACGATGCTACTGTATGATGCCGCCACGTCACGTATATCCAAAGTTGTGCCACCTTTTTTTCTCAAAGAGCGTGTTGGAGCCCGTGCAACAACCACACAAGTTGCACGTACACATAACACATTTACTAGTAATAAATTCTAAAGGACAAATGCCAGTATGCCACACAAGTTCATCTCCAATTCATGTGATAAATTTGTGCACGACTAGTCTACATATATTCACAGCGCTACCGTTCACAATTTACCGTACTCCACTTACATGTTATAGATGGGCTACATGTCCTCCTCCAGGTTCCAGTCCCAGGTGTTCTTCATGGATGGCACGATCCATAGCGGTGGGCAACGGGAATCATTGTCGCAGCTTTCTAGTCCGATTCCACATGATGGAGACTCATCCAAGCTGAAGCGGCATAAATAAGGGATAGCGTGTCCCAGCATGTCGTTCATCCGGCGGTGCGCACTGAAGACACAACCATGCTTCATCAACGGCAGGCCTTCCGTGTCGTGCACGGAAGGTGGCATCCGCTTCACGATGGGGTAATTGTCCCCAATGAAAAGTGAGTACTCTCCAAGAGTGTTCCTCGGCACCCACGTAGCATCACGGGGGTCGAACTCGGCGCCGTTCATCTGGTACACGCGGCATCTCAGATCTGGACACATGGTGACGTACATAGTCAAGGTCCATGCATAATAATGTTGTGCTCAAATATGGCGGTCAGTAATACTATGCAGCAAATAGTACTACTCCGGTATAGAGGAAGTAAAATAACCGGCTTATTATATATAGCCACTCTTGGCTACATGGATGAGATAGTAAGACATGGAAAAACAAAAATGGTGGTAGCTAGTGGGTTCAAGTCTTCAAGGGCCTAGCTAGCTATACGCGTCCTCCACGATAAAAAGTACTCCTACTAGTACATAAGTAGAGTACTAGTACAACAATGAAAGAGAAGGCGAGAGGGTTAAAAAATGGAATACCTGGGTAGATGGTGACGGTCCGATCGTGGTAGATTGTGTGACCATGTTGCACATCAGTGGTACCATGGGTAACGACTGCTTAGATAGTTGATCCCAATATGCCAAAGTCAGCTACAAGGTTCCAGGTTAGACCGAATCGTGGATGCAAATGCACATCCAGGATCGGTGATCTTATTTTGATCGCGGGATGACTGGTCCCTGCAAAATAATGGAGTACCGTTAGGGATGCAAATGATGGTTTGTGCATTCTGTTTGTAATCTCCCGTACCGTAGGATGGCAACCAGATGAAACAAGTCCCCTGGCTTGTCACCGCTAAGATGCGGCCTAGATGGCGCACGGCGTCTTCGAACGTGTAGGGGTACAAATCTGCCGCCGCCAACATGCGTCAGGCTCTGCCGTTACTGCCTCTTGCATTGATGGCAATCCTTATGTCGAACACCGCGATGAGATAGTAATCATCGTAGCCGCATCGCTTTGTCGGCGGGTCCACAATTGCTATCTTCTTCAATCTCATGTAGGCATCATCATACGTATTCAAGCCCAGCCAGTCCGGAAGGCCGATCCCAATGGTGGAGAAGGGGTCTACCGGAACGGCCGCACTGCTGTGGATGTTGTGCAAAAATGATGGTGGTATCCGGCTGAAGGTATGCAAGCCAATCTTCGTTGGCACCGACCCAGACCTATATATAAGACGGTGGGCAGCGGAGAAATTACGGGATGGAAATGGAATAACTAAGTACTACATGATCCAACTCCATTACTGACCTGCTCATCGGACAAAATTCGACAACCTCTCAACGTCGGCAACTCTAGCGGAGTCAATGTGCAACCATGGCCAGGGAGCGGTGGACGGTTCGAAGGATTGTCCCATATAAGAACCTTCTCCTCGAGGACGCATGGAAGACCAACAAGCATGGCCTTTTCCCAAGCCATTTTAAGCACCGTCTTGAAAAAGTAGGTGCAGGAAGCACCGAGTCTTGCGGCGGTGAGGACGTCGGAGCGGCGTGCGATTTCTCCCAGAGGATCGTCGTCCAAGGTCTCCCAGCCCCGACGAGGAGGAGAACCGCCTAGCGAATCCATGGGAGCAGCGAGGAACTGCCTTCTCTTCGGGGGAGGGGAATTGGCGATGAGGAGATAAGAGCGTAGTAACCACAGGGCCTCATCCCTTCCAACTGTGATCGTTCCTTAGCGAAGGGGTGAGGCTATTATTTACTACTAGTACTAGCATTATGGGACATTATGGGATTGCATTATACTGTAAATAATAGCACTAGTAAGAAATTTTTGGCACTAGCTAGTAGTTTTTGGCGTGGATTAAGAAATTTTGGGTATGTTTTTGCTATTTTTTGTACACGCCAACTAGTGTCAAAAAACGTCTTACATTATGTGACGGAGGAGTACGTACTCGTACTGTAGCAGTACTAGTACTACTTTCTCAACTAGTAGTGCGATGTACTGTACTTCTATTATAGTGCACCAGTTTTGAACTCTTGAATCTCAGGGCCAAGGAGCTACAGTTGGAAGTGGAGGGTACTACTGTTCTCTAGAACCATTGCTGTACTATCAATGCAGGGAAAGTACACCTGCGTAGTGGCCTAGTGGGTACTCTCGGTGCTCTATTCAGCCGCTCCTCTCACGTAGCTGGCCTACTTAGCCGCTCCTCTCACGCACACACTAGCAGCCTGTTTATCAGCCACGGTTACTGCGGGGGCAGAACATTTGAGTTATTTGATACAGCGAGACTAGGCTTTTCGCTTCCATTTGTGGAGGTGTAATGGATCTCGTTGAACTTTGTTAGTAGTTCCTTCTTTATGAATGATATGAAGCAAAGCTTTTGCCTCCATTTCAAAAAAAAACACGTCAAGAGGAATTTCTTTTATAGTAGAGCCGATAATGGAGTGAAGTCCATGCGTGCAACGCCACAAGCTACCGAGTAGTAGTAGAGCACTTTACGTACATAGCCATATTACACAGTTCCCAATGCCCCGCCAGGCTTTTCCGGCTCCTCGGGCTTAATTGGGAGGCGCTAGTTTAAATATGCTACTAGCTGATGAGGAAGCTGCAAGCGAGGTGCGGCTAGGGAGAGCATGCAAGCCACAAGATGCTGGGAAGGAAAACCCGTTCACGTGGCTAGGCTATCCAGTGCACCCAGATTGTGGTGCCGCACGTCGGTTTGACTTCAAAACTCAAACTACCCGTGTAAAATATTGGCTCGCAGTGAAGTTACTATTTAAAAAAAAGGCCGCCATGCGTTCGGTCGGGATCGAACCCACAAAATGAGGTATACACTCCCGCGACCACTAGTAGTACTCGTTGGAGTACAGCGCAACCTAGAATCGCCTTTTGTCGCTAGTAGTACATTGTTCCTTACAAGAAACCCCTAATAATGCAAGAAACCACTAATAATGCCAAGAAACTACTACCACGTGCATACGTGGCAGACTTAAGATAAGACTACCTTATCAACCATTGTACATGCTCTTACCAACCAGCCCTACCAAGAAACGACTACTCTACAAAGTGCAGGCACGTTTCAACCCATGGCCCTGTTTGGATACATTTGTTGTCAATCTAACCCTGCCATCCAAACACCACTTTGGTTAGAGTTAGTTCAGGGTTAGAATCTAACCTCTGACTTAGAGTATCCAAACAGGGCCCATGTCGCCCATTAAGTCAATGCCTTCTATTCGACCGGGCGTTATGACTTGTGGGACCTACATGTCAGTCTGCACAAAAATCCCCGAGTAACCTCCTACCTCCGGCCCGTCCACCTAGTCATCCTCGGCCATGGGACGCAGCTACCACCACCGGCAGAAGGCGAGGTCAAAACCGCCGGCGGTGCGGAGCCCATCTTGCGGCAGCCCGGATGCCAGCTCCGTCCGGCGCTCGCGGCCACTAGCTAGCCAAGATAGCTCCGTCCAGCTGCTTGTCTGCAACGTTTGCTAGCTAGATTGGCACGGCGGAGCGGCGGCTTGCTCGTGCGCGCCGCGCTAAGGCCAGCCATCTGGCTCGAGCGAAGGCCAGCGCGGCGGCTTGCTCGCTCGTGAGTCGCGCTCGGGCCAGCCTGCCAACCCGTGCAGAGGCTAGCGCGGCGTCTGGCCCGTCCGGCGGAGCGGCAGCCAACTCGCTCATCACCGGCGCCACCGACGAACACGCATCAGTACTGTTTGAAGTAATGTTCAGGAAAAATAATGATTTGAGGGGGAATAACAGGATAGAAGGTCAGATGTGGGTCCCTCGTGTCAATGGTCAAACAAAATGTGTTGGTTTAAGCTGCCTCGTCAGCACGGACGTGTGGGCCAACCCTATCATAAATGGGTTTAAACTAACCTAATCGGTAGGTAGTAGTTTTTGGCGTGGATTAAGAAATTTTGGGTATGTTTTTGCTATTTTTTGTACAATGGATTCTTCGAAGGGCTGGTTGAAAGTGGTAGTTTTTTGTTAAATACTCTACATATTGTAAGTAGGAGTGAAAGTTAAGCTTTGGAACCCAATAAGCAAGGCTAGTTACATAGTGCATATGTGTACATGATTGAAAGTAAATATCAACCATGAGTGACTAATATCTTGATGGAAAACTCAAAACTATGGAATACTAGGGAAAAAATTGCATGGTTGGAAATACTAGCAATGTTCATGTGCGTTGCAATGAATCATAATTAGAATAATACTTATTCACAAACTTGATACAAAACACTCTAATTTTGATATACATATATCACTAGAGATATATTATGTTTCAATTAGAATATATTCCTTGGGCTGTTTTGGCGAGGTCAGGGAGGGATGTGGTTGGTTTTAAGATACTAATTATCGGTTTTTCTGCAAATTGGTAGACAAGTGGGATGTTGGTGAGAAAAGGCAACAACTTACCTCACAGTCGTTAGATGTAGATCTAATGGTCACAAACGACGGATGGCAGACACACCATCATCACCAACTTAGTCTTCTGTAGGAGTACTAGCAAGATCCGTGCATTGCACGGAACATCAAGATGCATTTTTTTTATAAAAACACTCGTTGTGATTGAAACATGCGGGAGTAATCCCATGTGTAAAAACTAATGATATCTCTAGAAATAGGAGATAAGGTGAATAGGAGTGGGGCGTGGTGGTGATTGGTGGTCGGACTGAGCGGAGGCATGGGGATTGATGACGCCGGCAGCGGCCACCAGGCCAGTTTGTTCCAGAGGCTTCCTTTCTTAATTGCTCAACAATGAGGTTGTTGGAGATAAGGATGAACGAGGGAAGTCCTTGTCTGCAAATGTGGAGAGGGGTGCGGGTATCTTTTAGTTTAATTTCCATCAGTAAGATATAGATCGGACGGTCTATATTGCAAGATGGCACGCGTACCATCATCACCAACTTGGTTTTTTATAAGAGAAGAAATATAAGTATGGAGATACAAACATATTATCGATACTTGTTTCCGTAAACTAGCATCTACATTCTATTCAACGCATCAGCATGTGAGGCCTTAGCACAATGACTTCTCGACTGTGTAAAACAAAGGTTTTCCCGTCGCCGATAAGGAGGGGGTGACGGCGGTGCTCTTTTTGGCTTGCTCTAGTCCTAGTAGTCATACTAGGTGGTCTAAGCACGTGTAGATTAGTTCCTTTTCACGTCTCGTGTTCGCCGTACTGCCACGACTGTTGATGAATAGATGGTAAGTTATTCACGGGGAAACCCTTGTTGAGCGTGTTTGTGAGAGAGAGAGACAGTGTGCGTGTGTCATATGTCTAGAGACTGAGGCAATGATAACAGATTCTTTGTGTCTATGTGTGTGGAGGACAGAGAGAGACACGTACATGGTGCTTTGTGTTGTGTAACGTGGAGACACATATACATAATTAGAGAGTGAGTGTGCGAGATACACATGCGGACATGGGGAGAGATGAGGATCCAGATTAATGGGTGCCCCCCCCCCCCCCCCCCCCCCCCCCCCCCCCCCCCCCCCCCCCCCCCCCCCCCCCCCCCCCCCCCCCCCCCCCCCCCCCCCCCCCCCCCCCCCCCCCCCCCCCCCCCCCCCCCCCCCCCCCCCCCCCCCCCCCCCCCCCCCCCCCCCCCCCCCCCCCCCCCCCCCCCCCCCCCCCCCCCCCCCCCCCCCCCCCCCCCCCCCCCCCCCCCCCCCCCCCCCCCCCCCCCCCCCCCCCCCCCCCCCCCCCCCCCCCCCCCCCCCCCCCCCCCCCCCCCCCCCCCCCCCCCCCCCCCCCCCCCCCCCCCCCCCCCCCCCCCCCCCCCCCCCCCCCCCCCCCCCCCCCCCCCCCCCCCCCCCCCCCCCCCCCCCCCCCCCCCCCCCCCCCCCCCCCCCCCCCCCCCCCCCCCCCCCCCCCCCCCCCCCCCCCCCCCCCCCCCCCCCCCCCCCCCCCCCCCCCCCCCCCCCCCCCCCCCCCCCCCCCCCCCCCCCCCCCCCCCCCCCCCCCCCCCCCCCCCCCCCCCCCCCCCCCCCCCCCCCCCCCCCCCCCCCCCCCCCCCCCCCCCCCCCCCCCCCCCCCCCCCCCCCCCCCCCCCCCCCCCCCCCCCCCCCCCCCCCCCCCCCCCCCCCCCCCCCCCCCCCCCCCCCCCCCCCCCCCCCCCCCCCCCCCCCCCCCCCCCCCCCCCCCCCCCCCCCCCCCCCCCCCCCCCCCCCCCCCCCCCCCCCCCCCCCCCCCCCCCCCCCCCCCCCCCCCCCCCCCCCCCCCCCCCCCCCCCCCCCCCCCCCCCCCCCCCCCCCCCCCCCCCCCCCCCCCCCCCCCCCCCCCCCCCCCCCCCCCCCCCCCCCCCCCCCCCCCCCCCCCCCCCCCCCCCCCCCCCCCCCCCCCCCCCCCCCCCCCCCCCCCCCCCCCCCCCCCCCCCCCCCCCCCCCCCCCCCCCCCCCCCCCCCCCCCCCCCCCCCCCCCCCCCCCCCCCCCCCCCCCCCCCCCCCCCCCCCCCCCCCCCCCCCCCCCCCCCCCCCCCCCCCCCCCCCCCCCCCCCCCCCCCCCCCCCCCCCCCCCCCCCCCCCCCCCCCCCCCCCCCCCCCCCCCCCCCCCCCCCCCCCCCCCCCCCCCCCCCCCCCCCCCCCCCCCCCCCCCCCCCCCCCCCCCCCCCCCCCCCCCCCCCCCCCCCCCCCCCCCCCCCCCCCCAAAAGCTTTCAAACTTCCCGCTCACATCGAAATATCTCGCGCCCGAAAGTTTAGCCCTGCGATATTCCTGTTTTACCCCTGCCACATGAACGGAAAAGGGCAGCTTTGGTAACTCCGTTGTTTTCCCCTCTTTGCCCCCAACATTCTTCCCCAGAGCCCCTCCCCTTCCCCTTCCCCTCCCCGACCCCCTCCCCCAACCACGGCAGGCCACCGAATCTAGTCCACCGCCGCAGAGGTGGACCTCACACCCTGACGGATCTACCTTCCGCACCTTGGAACCCCCAACTGCCAACTCACCACTTCACCGGAGCCACTTCAGCGACTGGCTTGTCCACCGCTCCAGATCTCCTTGACCGCCATCATGGTCCACCGCACCGGATCTACATAACCGGCACCCTCATCCACCACAGTGTAGTCCCTTCACTGACTCCCTCGTCCGTCCCTTCACTGGCCCTTCATACAAGCCCTCGTCCGCCGCAACAGATCCGCCTCACCGAAAGCACTGGCGCCCGCCGAAGCCTTCGTCCACTGCACCAGACCCGCTCCACGGATGCCATATTCAACTCCACCGGCCCTGCTTTACCGACGCCGTAGCCTCATCAGGTTATTTCGATCTGTACTCCTTCAGTTTTTCTCTTTATCATGCAACTGTTCACTTACCACAGATGAGCTTTCTTGTATGTTGACAGGCACCGCAACCGTAGCACCGGAGCCGCTTCAGCGACGGCGACAGCCGGCCCAAACTCAACCGCAACACGAGCACCATCGACGATCCTTAGCTATCAAGTATGCCAATGATACCCATACGCCACCGAGAATCAGGTACTATTATCCAATGGCCGGTGCCTACATTCACTTTCTTAGCATAAGCACCGCACCTTTGAATTTCTTCAGGGCATCATTTAGTTTTTCATGAGACGCGTTATTCTGCTTGCACCTGTAGGGCCATACTTCTGGCAGTGAACATGTTACATGTGCTAAATTACATACCAGTGCACATATAGTTAATATGCTTTAGTTTTGTCCTAAGTATTACTGTACTTCCTAGATATCACTGCCTACTATTTTACTTCTTGCATGCTATATTTATGATAATGGTGTTGTTCTGATGCCACCTGTTGGTTCCATCAGACTGCTTCATGTTCTCTATGCTTAATTACACATCAGCAAACTAGCATGTGGTTTCACTGGTTTTTGTTCGTTTTACCCTACATTTTCTGATGCTAGCTATTACATCACTGCTCCGAGCCTCTGTTCATTACTTTTTTGTGTGTTCTTGATCTTCCCAAGTTGCATGACTAATTTGATGCTTCTATTAATTATGGAGCTGCCAACCCCATCAAGCAAAATATTTGTTCTTTTGGGGCTGGCACCTCGAACAAGCATAAAAATAGAGGTAAGCAGATATATTGTCGTGTATGCACACACCCTTCTTTCATTAGTTTAGATGAACCATTGATTATCAATTCGAACCAGTGCATGCGATTAAAATTAATTTTACCTAAATAGAGGGTGCAGAATAAACTACAACAAGTAGATTTGCAACCACGGGATGCTGACGATATCTTCAAAGAACATTGCAACAGCAGCGAGGCTTCACAGCAACATATGGTAAGCCAGTGTGTTTTAGTACATGTGAAATGTAATGCGTGTGGGCTGCTTTCTTGGCTTGTGCCCTCAACCTGTAATCCTACAGAATAACAAATAGTTCAGTTGTCTGCTTTGCTGTATTGCTTGATTCGAATGCTTGTTTGTTACTTGTTACGCTATACCTGAGTTGGCCAATATGTCAGCAGTGCCTGTTGTACTATCGTAAAGAAATGCATGCCTAGTTCATTTGAGTCCTAAACTTTTCCTCTAAACTTCATCACAAGACTGTCTTCGTAGTTTATATAAGGCCACACTGTTAAGTGCTTTCTCAGATTATGCCAACTGCTTAGATGCCTTGGCAACTTAAATATAGCGGTGGTACACTCCCTTTCAACTAGGGATGTCAACTGGGTCCCGTTTAATCCCGATTGATGTCCACTAGTGGTATGATAGTTCAAAAGAGTTTTTGTTTTTTGAGGAAAATGAACCAGGGAGCTAGCAAAAACTAACTAGATGGGACTGGCGGATGTCGTTTATTTGCCACTTACATCCCTAGTTTCATCTTACCATTTTAATTTCTTTTTGGCTGATGCTGCTTCGAACCATTTAAATATAGCTTGCCATGCTCGGCAATAATTCGTATGTCATTTACCATGTAAGCTTACTGCCTGGATCATGCGATAACTATCTCTTACTTATGTCCAGCGGAAACCTTTCAGGATGTCGTTCACACTAGGACACAATGTACAACCCCAGAATCTATTTATGGAAGCAGTGCACCATCCATGTTATCAGATGGTAGCAGTTCAGAGGCAACACCGCCGGAGAACAGTCTGAGCACAGATATTATAGTTCTTTAGGCTCTACTAGAGGCAGAAAGAGATGGTGTGGCTGCCATGAATGAGGTAATCTCGATCTTGAAGCTGGAAATTATGCAATTAGCTGCACGCATTATGCAAGCAACCCAAGAATTGGAGGAAGTAAGAATGTTGCATTTGAAGACGGAGGAGGTCCTGCTGCTTCTACTATCTGAACCCCCCCCCCCCCCCCCCCCCCCCCCCCCCCCCCCCCCCCCCCCCCCCCCCCCCCCCCCCCCCCCCCCCCCCCCCCCCCCCCCCCCCCCCCCCCCCCCCCCCCCCCCCCCCCCCCCCCCCCCCCCCCCCCCCCCCCCCCCCCCCCCCCCCCCCCCCCCCCCCCCCCCCCCCCCCCCCCCCCCCCCCCCCCCCCCCCCCCCCCCCCCCCCCCCCCCCCCCCCCCCCCCCCCCCCCCCCCCCCCCCCCCCCCCCCCCCCCCCCCCCCCCCCCCCCCCCCCCCCCCCCCCCCCCCCCCCCCCCCCCCCCCCCCCCCCCCCCCCCCCCCCCCCCCCCCCCCCCCCCCCCCCCCCCCCCCCCCCCCCCCCCCCCCCCCCCCCCCCCCCCCCCCCCCCCCCCCCCCCCCCCCCCCCCCCCCCCCCCCCCCCCCCCCCCCCCCCCCCCCCCCCCCCCCCCCCCCCCCCCCCCCCCCCCCCCCCCCCCCCCCCCCCCCCCCCCCCCCCCCCCCCCCCCCCCCCCCCCCCCCCCCCCCCCCCCCCCCCCCCCCCCCCCCCCCCCCCCCCCCCCCCCCCCCCCCCCCCCCCCCCCCCCCCCCCCCCCCCCCCCCCCCCCCCCCCCCCCCCCCCCCCCCCCCCCCCCCCCCCCCCCCCCCCCCCCCCCCCCCCCCCCCCCCCCCCCCCCCCCCCCCCCCCCCCCCCCCCCCCCCCCCCCCCCCCCCCCCCCCCCCCCCCCCCCCCCCCCCCCCCCCCCCCCCCCCCCCCCCCCCCCCCCCCCCCCCCCCCCCCCCCCCCCCCCCCCCCCCCCCCCCCCCCCCCCCCCCCCCCCCCCCCCCCCCCCCCCCCCCCCCCCCCCCCCCCCCCCCCCCCCCCCCCCCCCCCCCCCCCCCCCCCCCCCCCCCCCCCCCCCCCCCCCCCCCCCCCCCCCCCCCCCCCCCCCCCCCCCCCCCCCCCCCCCCCCCCCCCCCCCCCCCCCCCCCCCCCCCCCCCCCCCCCCCCCCCCCCCCCCCCCCCCCCCCCCCCCCCCCCCCCCCCCCCCCCCCCCCCCCCCCCCCCCCCCCCCCCCCCCCCCCCCCCCCCCCCCCCCCCCCCCCCCCCCCCCCCCCCCCCCCCCCCCCCCCCCCCCCCCCCCCCCCCCCCCCCCCCCCCCCCCCCCCCCCCCCCCCCCCCCCCCCCCCCCCCCCCCCCCCCCCCCCCCCCCCCCCCCCCCCCCCCCCCCCCCCCCCCCCCCCCCCCCCCCCCCCCCCCCCCCCCCCCCCCCCCCCCCCCCCCCCCCCCCCCCCCCCCCCCCCCCCCCCCCCCCCCCCCCCCCCCCCCCCCCCCCCCCCCCCCCCCCCCCCCCCCCCCCCCCCCCCCCCCCCCCCCCCCCCCCCCCCCCCCCCCCCCCCCCCCCCCCCCCCCCCCCCCCCCCCCCCCCCCCCCCCCCCCCCCCCCCCCCCCCCCCCCCCCCCCCCCCCCCCCCCCCCCCCCCCCCCCCCCCCCCCCCCCCCCCCCCCCCCCCCCCCCCCCCCCCCCCCCCCCCCCCCCCCCCCCCCCCCCCCCCCCCCCCCCCCCCCCCCCCCCCCCCCCCCCCCCCCCCCCCCCCCCCCCCCCCCCCCCCCCCCCCCCCCCCCCCCCCCCCCCCCCCCCCCCCCCCCCCCCCCCCCCCCCCCCCCCCCCCCCCCCCCCCCCCCCCCCCCCCCCCCCCCCCCCCCCCCCCCCCCCCCCCCCCCCCCCCCCCCCCCCCCCCCCCCCCCCCCCCCCCCCCCCCCCCCCCCCCCCCCCCCCCCCCCCCCCCCCCCCCCCCCCCCCCCCCCCCCCCCCCCCCCCCCCCCCCCCCCCCCCCCCCCCCCCCCCCCCCCCCCCCCCCCCCCCCCCCCCCCCCCCCCCCCCCCCCCCCCCCCCCCCCCCCCCCCCCCCCCCCCCCCCCCCCCCCCCCCCCCCCCCCCCCCCCCCCCCCCCCCCCCCCCCCCCCCCCCCCCCCCCCCCCCCCCCCCCCCCCCCCCCCCCCCCCCCCCCCCCCCCCCCCCCCCCCCCCCCCCCCCCCCCCCCCCCCCCCCCCCCCCCCCCCCCCCCCCCCCCCCCCCCCCCCCCCCCCCCCCCCCCCCCCCCCCCCCCCCCCCCCCCCCCCCCCCCCCCCCCCCCCCCCCCCCCCCCCCCCCCCCCCCCCCCCCCCCCCCCCCCCCCCCCCCCCCCCCCCCCCCCCCCCCCCCCCCCCCCCCCCCCCCCCCCCCCCCCCCCCCCCCCCCCCCCCCCCCCCCCCCCCCCCCCCCCCCCCCCCCCCCCCCCCCCCCCCCCCCCCCCCCCCCCCCCCCCCCCCCCCCCCCCCCCCCCCCCCCCCCCCCCCCCCCCCCCCCCCCCCCCCCCCCCCCCCCCCCCCCCCCCCCCCCCCCCCCCCCCCCCCCCCCCCCCCCCCCCCCCCCCCCCCCCCCCCCCCCCCCCCCCCCCCCCCCCCCCCCCCCCCCCCCCCCCCCCCCCCCCCCCCCCCCCCCCCCCCCCCCCCCCCCCCCCCCCCCCCCCCCCCCCCCCCCCCCCCCCCCCCCCCCCCCCCCCCCCCCCCCCCCCCCCCCCCCCCCCCCCCCCCCCCCCCCCCCCCCCCCCCCCCCCCCCCCCCCCCCCCCCCCCCCCCCCCCCCCCCCCCCCCCCCCCCCCCCCCCCCCCCCCCCCCCCTGTGTCTCTCCCTCCATTTCCCCATTCATCCACGGTGGGCGGCAAAACAAACTTTGCTCGTCCGAAATCGATGTAGGCTAATATTTTAAATAGGGGCAGATGTGTAACTTCCCTCAGATGTGACACAACCGCCCTACCTGTCAGCCCCGTTCATACACCGTGGGCGCCAACCGTGGGCAGGAAAACACCCTCTCCTCGCCCGAAATCGTTACCGGCAAATATTTGGGAGATGCGAGATTACCGTCCTATCCCCAACCGACGTGATGTCCAAAATTTTAAACGGGGGATAAGTTCGTCACTTTCCCACATTTCAGACAAGTGCGTCCCAAAGTTTGAGATCCCCCCTCCCCCCTCCATTTCCCCATTCATACACCGTCGGCGCCACGACAACCTCCCCACTGCGGCCAGCCTCCTCCGTCCGCCACCCCATCCTCCACCTTGCCGGAGCCGCTACCCCTACCCCGTCGTCCACTGCAAGAGATGGACGTATCTCATCCACGGCGCCGGACCAGGATCCTTTCATCGCGTCATATCGCTTCATCGGCGCCGTCATCCACATTGTCGTTGCCTCTCCTATGACCGCCTCGTCCAAGGCAACAGGATTTATCCCCCGACCCGGCCGTCTGCTATCTAAAGTCTTCTTCCCCGCCGCCGACAGCCATCGCACCAGCAGCACCCTCAACGTACCAGCAGGGGCCTACACGGCATCGCAAGAGAGGTGGTACTCTTCCATATGTGCTTAAGTTATTGATCTCACTCGAAAAATAGATCTTAAATTGTTTACTGTACTTTTCTTGTCCGTACCAAATCGTAGTGGCTAGTTGAATGCAAACATTGGTTGCGAAGTAGCTTTGTCCGGTTTGCACCTTCAGATCCACCATGTCACGGTCACTATACCCGTAAAGCTTATGGTTTCCCCCCTTTATATTCACTACCATCATCGTAGGTGCT